>JANHFT010006988.1:0-13287 GCA_032467955.1 Pseudoxenodon macrops | reverse complement strand
GATATTGGAAGACTGCTATCATGTCTCCCTTAGTCCTTCTTTTCATTAAACTAGACATACCCAGTTCCTGCAACTGTTCTTCATATGTTTTAGCCTAGATGTATAGATGTAGTTCATTCTCAGCCTTTTTTGTTGAAGGTCATTGGAACAGTAAATAGCTATTACCTTGCAATAGCATAGAAATAATATCCATCTTTTGAAAGTTAAAATCTTTGGATGTATCTGTGTTTGGTGCTAGAAATTCAGACTTGATAGGACGGGCTATGTGTATGAAAGACATTGAAATGGGAAGTTTGCATATGATGCATTCAGCTATTCAGGAAAAGAGAATTCAGGTCTTCACAATGGTGATTCTCAGGAAGGCAAGTTCCTCTCTAAAAACATTATATTTTGCTTTCCATATGCTGCAGAAATCAGTATATGAAAAAGAAAAGTAAAAAGGGGAATAAAATAAAATCTGTCTGGAAGATCAAGATGAAAGACAATTCAAAGCAAAAGTTTACCAAAGATTTAATTACGTGGTAATCAAAGTGTGTTACATTACATTTTGAGCTCTTGACAGATTTAGGCAGATATCTTGGTTAATTAAAAATAACTTGTCTTTTATATTACCTTTCACTCTTGCTTTCTTTATCTTTTCTACAGGGATGGCACAAAAGGAGAACAGGTTGCTCAGAATGGTTTGCCACCAGACCAGGAATCTCCCCGGGTTAGTTACCGTTCCCAAATGTACCAAAAGTACAAAAACTTTAATAGTAGATGGACAACTAGTGACCAACCACAATCTGGACTCTGAGGTGCAAAACAATTTGCGAAAGACCGTTGGCTGCTTTTTCTTCTGTTTCTCCTTGTTTTATTTACTTTCAAGTTCCATTCACTGCCTCTCTCTCCCACATCTTCAAGCTACCAAGCTTTATTTAACCAATAGCTACCACATATACCGAATATATACATATATATATATTCATTCATTCCTTGAATTTAATATTTTAGAAGCTGTCAGATATATGGCTGCATTGCTTCATTGTTTTTGTTTCATTATCTCTTATTGTGAGATTTTCACTTTGTTAATAGCTTTGAGAATTTTTGCAGTTCAAGCCACTTCTTTATGTGAGTAATTGAAATGTAATGAAATCTCATCAAAATGGAAGACAAGAAGTAGAATCTGACAGGTATGATGCTTCTAGCTATACTAACAGGTTTGAGAGCAAAATGCTGGAAAAACAACAGCATTGTCCCCAAACAATATGAGTGTACCTACTGCAGAGGAGACAAGAGGAGGAATTAAACAAGGTAGAAGCACCTGGCTATGGGTATACAATCTAGAGCAGAGGTGTCAAACTGGCGTCACATGTAGGCCATGCCCACCCCAGCTCCGTGAAGGGTAAAAACATAATGAAATGTCACATGATGCCGCAAGTTTGACAACCATGATCTAGAGGTTAATATCAATTGACATTCCAAGCAAATGATATCATGAATCAACAATACAAGCTAAATAACAGATTGTTCTGAAATTAGCAGTAACTAATTATCTAACAACTGAATCAATTCTGATTTCACATTACCTCTACAAGGATTCCTTGAGATATGAATGCTTCAGTTCACCTTATATAGAAATGCAATTAAGCCTGGAGGTATAGAAATGTCAGACTTGATCCTAAATTCTGTTAGCATCTAGGTCCTATTACAGTCAGTGAGATTATAAAAAAGATTTCTCTCTCATTACTTGAATATGGGCCTATATTCAAGGAAAAATGGGCATGCAGATTACAGTGTAACAGCCAGGAGCTACTTTCACATTTTATTTTCAGACCATACATCCAACTTAATGAACCATCGTATGAATGACCTGCTGCATATAGATGCCAGGAAGGAAAGGTTTTATGACATGTAAACCTGAGATCATATTTATATGCATCTGTACTGGCTAGGATTTCTGGTGTCCTTGGTGATTTTCTTGTACATGTTTTACACCAAACTAGATAACATCATCAGCTAGGACTTGTTGGCTAGAAATCCCTGATTAAAAGCTGGTTTACAAAACTTGTTTGCATTCTCTGACCATCTCAGGATTGGATGTGATTAAACCTATCTTTGCTTATGGCTTAACTTTTATGCATTCTCAAAATGTAGGTGATCATGTGTATCAAAAGTCACAAGTTTTGACTCAAGAGATCAGTGACTACTACCAGAAAAATCAGAGCTGCTTATGTCTTATCACTCAGATCAAGTCTTACCACAAGAGATCTTTCAAGCTGAAATTATGAGCACACATTATGAAGGAATAAATCTCAGTGAAAGCAGGACCTTTATCTGAGAAAACAAGTATAGCTATTGGTCTTTCGAGATTGATGCTTTGAGCAACTATTAAAAAATTAACATTCAAAATTATCCTTTTTTAGCTTCATATATCTTTATATTTCTGCACTTGGTTTTTATTTCTCCTTGTGCCACCTAAGTTAGGTCAAGGGAACATGACATTTCTTTTCATATGTTCATATGAAATAGTAATCCTTGATACCCAACTTGTTTTTAGTTGAAGGAGGCCTTGGCTATATTCATGGTCATATTCTTAGGGAAGGGAGAAGAGACAAGAATAAGATTGACACGTTAGCTCTTAATCCATATTCTTCTACACAGAAAGTGTGACTTATAAGAAGACTATTACGAAGAATAGAGGGAAGAAGTAAGATGTGTAGAGAATGTCATTTTATACTGTTGAACCTATGTGAGACCCCCATGGTGAAATTGGGGAAGAAAAAAATAATTTGGAGCTGGCTCCAGCATTAGAGAGAGTGAGACAGCAACCAAAAAAATTTAGGTAACTTTTCCAAGAGTTTAAATTATTTTAAAAAGAACCGGTGGAATATTGTATGTGTAGAGTATGACTATTATATTGCTATATAATGCTACTTCAGAAACTTGGACATAGTAGTCCCATCCACTTCTTTGTGAAACCTGCAGTAGTACGTCCCACTGGAATCCAATTATTGCTTTAAATTAACATCAGAAAACTACATACACATGCTGAAAATGCAAAGTGATTCTATTTGTTTTATTCATCTATTTATTTTGTTTAAACTGTGTTTCATTTTCTTAGTGAACACAACTGATTTTACTGAAAGCCAGTCAAAAACATTTTGCTGCCCGTGATAGACCAACCTCCTTCTCAATTCAAAGTATATAGTAGCCAAACCCAACCACGTTATTTTGGCATGTGAGGCTGAAAAAAATTACTCTATTCTCCATCCACTGTTTTGAAATAAAATAATAATATGAATGATTTTCAATTTGCTATCTTTTGATGACTTCTAAATCTTCTCTTAGAGGTATTTGTTGCACTATCCTTAATGACAGGGCTGAAAACAGTTAACAAAATTAGCTAAAGATAGTTGATACTTATTAAATAATGTGCAATCAATGTATTAAAATATTTCATTTTGTAAACCAGATTATGTCATAGTAGACGAGTGGTTTCTATAAATAGATGATAGTTGGAACATTAAGAAAGATTGTCATAATGTATTCCCTTTCAGTCGCCTTTATTTCAGGAATCATTTTATTTGTAAACTTTACAACTATAGAGTAGTTTCCAACAATTATCTTTTAACAAACTGCAGGTAGTAAATCTGATTTTCTTTTGTCATACGGAAGGATTAAAATAATATCTGGAAGAATTGTAAAAAGCAAGAAAGCTTGGATGTATACTTTAATACACTTTTGTTTTTATTATCATGCACATCTCTTCTTTTCTCTTATCAGGATATCGGCATAAAGCTTCTTAATTTTTTATGTAATTCGATGTTTTTTTTTAATATTTTGGTTTTCTGTTGTACTTACTGTTTTGTCTCTGCCCCTCAAAGTGCATTAAAGAATGCAGTAACTAGAAGTGCATTCTAGTCACAAGTGTCTAAGAGGCGTTTAGCTTCAAAATAATTGGCTATATATTCAATAGAAAACTAATACAAATTATATCTGATCTTAATCTCAGAGAGAGATGCTGCAGTTCTCTCCATTAATCATGGGTTATAATTTGGTGTTTTTTTTTTAAAGTACATTCAAAATTATGTTGATTGTAAGAATATATGGGTTACCTTTCATTACCACAAATCTCTTCATTATTCATCATCTAATGAGACAGAGGCTCAGGAGGAAAAAGACAATGCAATATTTATTCATGCACTTTGAAAGCAAGGGAGGGATATCACTCTCCCCCTCCCACTGCATCTTATAGTCAGAATTTGCAAACCTGAAGAAGAAGCTGATCACTAAATTGACTTGCGATTAACCTTCCAGTGATGAAAATGTATATTCATAACATGCCTATGTCCCATCTATTTCATTGTTGTTGTTAACCCTGAGCACCCATGGTATTGTCTTTGCATGCTCAGAGCATGTTTCGATTAAAAGTTTATTTAGCCCCAGTCTTTACCCTCCACCTTTTTGTTGTTATGCATAGTTTGCCTACATGTTTATTTGTTTGGGGGAGGGGGCTATTCTGTTTATGGTTCAAAGCATTTAATTTAAAAAAAAAACAGACCATAAAAATATTTGTCACCAAAAAGCAGTTAGACAGCTTTTCCAGTGCCTCAAGACTTCAAGGCGTTCCTGCAGTAGCCTCATCTACCCCAAGACAATTTCTTCACTGCCTTGGGGTATGACTGCCCAGACAATCAAGCTACTTTGCCAGCAACTATAGCTCAAGAGTAAGATCTGTAGTGATGATTATTTAAATGGCAGAACTGTCACAAACTGGGGAGCAGCTGTTGATTTAAGAGGCATGCAACAGCTCCCAGTTTTGCTTACAGTTTCACTGCCTGCGATGTAGATACAGGGTTAAGAGGCTAACAGTACTATGATAAAAGAAAAAAACTATTTTCTTTTCTTTCTTTTACAAACATTTTAACTTTTCCCACTTTATGGAATCTAATTGGGACAGTTTCTATAATTTTCTCTGCTTTTATTGCCTGCTCTGATTTAATTGACATTTAATTTTATTCAAAATCTGCAAGCAAGTAAATTAAATATTCTCACATTCTCAAGGGAGCATTTGTTCCATTCCTTAATGCTAGGAAAATTCACAGCAAGTTTTCCTAATTCTTCAAAAGAAGCCTCTTTCAGAGAAACAGACATAAATATGGAGGAATAACTGCATATTAAAAAGCATTCATATTTATCCATACCTTTGTTTCGTTCTAGATGGATTATAGACTACAAGTAATAAGATGTTTTAAGGGAAGACTTAATATTTTAGAGATAAAATTCAATATTGGAGCCTGGCTGAGTTTCAGAATTGAGAGTTCTGTTTAAAACCAGTAAATTGCTCTATTTATGAATTCGGAAGCTTTTGAGGAAAAATCTTTGATAAAAGCTAGGTGTAAAAGGCTTTGAAATGGTTTACAATGCAATCCTAAACGAACATGTCATTCAGTAGTGTTTATCCCAACAGGGTCTGAGAGTAATCTTGGAAAAATTGACAACTTTATATTATTCTATACATATGCCCCCCAAACGAGGATCCATTATTTCTAATGGATACATGTACAAATTTGTGTACAAATACGGAGAGAGAATTTACAGCTAAAATAGCACAGCTGAATCAGATGGGAGCCTAGTTGGCCTTTTCAAATTAGACCATTTGTGTTTGTATTTAACCTCAAAAGTTTCAAGGCTTTTGAAAAGAACACATAGTGTTGCCAAGTTCTAAAACTAAAGTAATACAACCCAGTATAATCTGCAAACTGTATTGGAGCTGGGATGTTTTCTGATTTAAAATAGTAGGTGTCGGTATTGGGACGAAAAGAGATACAATATTTAAATAGATATTAATATTCCAAGCAGGGACCCCCAAATGGCTCAAAAGTATAGAAATACAGGTAGTCCTTGACTTACAACAGTTCATTTGGTGACTGGTGGAAATTACAACAACACTAAAAAAGGTGACATGACTATAGTTCACACTTATGACCATTCTAGCATCCCCCACGGTCGTGATTTACATTCAGATGCCTGACAACTAATCACATTTATGATGGTTGCAGTGTCCCAGAGACATTTGATGTCCTTTTGTAACCTTCTGACAAGCAAATTCAATGGGGAAACCAGATTTACTTAAAACCATGTTATTAATTTAACAGATACAGTTAAGATTCACTTAACAAATGTGGCCAAAAAAAAGTCATAAAATAGGTCAAAACTCCACAAATGTTTCACTTAACAACATACATTTTGGGCTCAATTAGGGTCGTAAATTGAGGACTTAAGACAGTAGTAGGGGGGTCAGTTAGACTAAGACACCCTTATATAGAGCATGATTTTACTGTACAGATAAAGGCTGGGAAGAAAGAATTGATTTTTGTGTGAAGTGAAACACTTTGTAACTAGAAAATAAACCATGATGGAAGTTACAGGAAAGTTGATAACCACCTTTTACAAAAATCTAATCAAACAATTGTAGCTAAACTGGCAAATGTATAGCTTGCTGCCTAATGATTCCGCTGCTTCTGTATTATCCCAGGCCTGGCTAAAGCAGCAAAAATGTTTGTAGTAATTATGCCCTTCATGATTCTTTGCTTGTTTCCAATATACAAATGACACAGAGTGTTCATAATCTACTACTAGAGCATTGAGCAGTGCTAGGCTTTAACTTGCTAATAATTATCCCCACATTGCAGTATTGTAATCCTTTTTGGGCTGCTACCAACGGCTTTTTTGTGGCACAGAACTGAAAATCCCTAAACCTCAATAAATGTTATTTATCCCAACTGGAACCAAACCACCACTGTGAAAGTTTAAAGCTTTCAGGATTCCGGTATAAATGATTTAGGGGAATGAAATGGCTGATGAAGACCTCAAGAAGTGACCAGTCAGAGCTGGCCCCTCCTAGGCAACTCAATTGCAACACAACGGGCAACATGACCGACAAAGCGAGTGATGGCCACACCCTTGGTTCTGTCTTTGTTTGGGGGTAAATAGAAGTGTGATGTTGAGTGATTGTAGTGTTTTTTTTCTGGCTCCTTTAGCACCCAATCCACCCAATTCCAAAGTCCAGAGATTGTGACTTTGAAAAAAATTAACATTGTAACTTTTGACTGATTGCATTCCACCTTCTTTCCTTTAAGCTTGTCTATCTTTGAAAATCCAAGTTCCTTAGAATGGTGGACATAATGAAAATGCATGCTATCCTCTTCCCAATTTCTGCATGTTGCTTTCTGATTATGTTGGTAATTTGGGGATAGGGTAGGACAGCATTCCTTAAACTGATGGTCTCCAGATTTCCTAAATATGATTAGAAATAATAGTTGGGGCCTATGGGAGTTGGAACCCCATTATATATAGCAGATTCTATCTTGGAGAAGACTGAAATAGTAGTAGGGAGCGGGTGGCTCGTGCAGAAACGTAAGAGAGAGTTCAATGCCAAGTCAATATATTTTTTATCAAATCAATTTTTATTTATCATTACTTCATTGGCTTAATATAAGAATTACTGCACTGATTCAGCTACAGAATGTTTATTAATGCGTGAAAGACAGCTGATGGAAATCGGTTTGAGCTTCTGTTTCTTCTGCTGTCTCCCAACTTTAAAAAAGTGAGATTCTTACTGTTTCAAAGAAGTAAAAATACTAAATGAAGTGGAAACAATTCAGGGAATAACACATTTACCAGTTATCTCTAATTATCAGTTGTGGGATGGCAGAGAAGAACATTCTCTGTAGTCAGTAGTGAAGAAATCCTTGTTGGATTACAGTTTGCATTTGCTGGATCAAAACTAAAGGATCTGACCAGTAGTACCAAGTGCAGTAAAACTCTCACAGATGGGTTCTCCCGCTCTCATTCTTCATTGCTTCACTTCTACCAATTGGGTACTAATCTATTGATACCTTCTAATTCCTTTGGCCTCTTGTTGCTCCAGCTGAGTGTGAGAACAGTTTTATTGAGCAATCTAGGCTTTGGGACACCCCAAGTGTGCAATGAACATTTAAGATTTATTTTTTTAAAGAAACTGTTTTGTGATATCTTGTTATTGAGCAGCAGTTATAGTCTCACTCTTGTTTCTTAGATGGGAGAAGCAAGAGAAACCAATGAAATGGTCAATGGGGCAGCAGACCAGAGGACAAGTTCCAAAGAGACAAGTCCAGTTCCTTCACCGACAGCCGATCGCAAAGCCAAGACCAGCCTCCAGGCTCAAACCGCTGCCACTCTTCCAGCCAAAACCCAAGAAATACCTTCTGCCCAGTTGGAGGGCTTCTTAAATCGTAAGCATGAATGGGAATCACACAGCAAGAAGGCCTCAAACAGGTATTGTATTGCAGTTAACAGAGACATTTTAAACATATTGGATTTTATTTTGACCAAGCATCTCAAATCAGGTGCTCTCCATATGGGAGTATATATGTAGGTAGATTATTTGTCCCTGTAATCTTGTGTGGTGCAAGAGTTCATACACAGACGTGAGATAGATGCATTCATTATTTTCCTGCAAGGCTTCCCTCTCTCGCCCAGGAATCCTGCTCCAAATTAGCATTCCACTTCTAATAGTGAGAAAGTATCTGTAGTCTTCCTCCCAGTAGTCTTGTTCAAGATTACTGTTTGTCAAACTGCCATGAGCTTCACAGAAACAGTAGCATTTCTCTGACACAAAGTTGATAACTGACTAGTTAAGCATGTGAAAGAACCAACAGGTGCAATTTCTTCAAAGATGGCAGCATTGAGCTCTTGCTTTTCATATCTAAGGTGCCAGCTTTAATCCCTGACTTGAACATTTAAAAAGGTGTAGCAAATCTGAACTAGACTGTTGCGAGTCAAAATTGCTAATACAATGTAAAGTCCAGCATAACAGATGCCCAGTTTTTGTTGGACTGAAGTCTGTACCTTTGAATGACCCATTTGGAACTGCACTGTAAAAGGAGACAGCTACATAAAAAGATTAAACAGAGAACAAAAAATGTAATTAAAGGCAATTATTATTAGAGTTCATTTGGTTATTAAACTATTTTTAAGATACGTGCACAAGCTTATAGTGATCCTCTTCTTCATATCTCAGGTGACATTTCTTCTAAAATAATAAGACTTTGGTGAGCAAAATTGTTAAATAGCAGAACACACACACATACACAATATCTGTCATGCAGAGAAGGTATCAGAATGAGGCAAGAAAAGACAGCAAAAGATAATTTATTTTGGTAAGCAGCAGAAGTGGGTGTGTATATGTCAAAGGAGCCACATTGACTTCAAAGTGGGGTCCTTATTTAGTGCCACAATGGCTTATGGTAGCATGTTGCAGGTTGATTTCTAACATTGTTGTGACTTCCTCAGAAAGCGGTTGTATGTTAATAAAAAAGGAAGACATGCAATTCTGGGTTATAATTTGTTTAGATCTCCTGATTACATGCCGGACAGGAGGAAGGGAAAATACATTTTCCTGATGGCAATAAGTTTGTCAGTTTCAGATGTTTATCAAGCTTTTCACTCAGGAAATAGCGCAAGGAATATAGCAATATCATTTATGATTCTGTGCCAACAATTCCCTCCTTTCAACAAAAAAACCTTTGTTACATCATGCTTTCTTAGTTCTGATAACAAACACAGGCTTCAGTTGAAGTTTAGGCCAGAATAAAAAGTAGGCTAACTATAATAGAGATTGCTGGAACAGGCATTCAAAACTAAAAATTATAATCATTTTCAATAACATCAATTTTCTGGAAATTATGCACAGCTTATTAAAAGGATTGCTACTCATGTCCTTTTGCCTCTCCTGTCCTGAGCAGCAAGTAGGCTGCTTGCTGGCCTTAAACAGAGGTGGGTTCCTACCGGTTCTATCCGGTTCTATAGAACCGGTAGTAACTCCGCGATGACATCACGGAGCCAGTTCCTTTTGGTGTCTCTGTGGGTGCCGCCATTTTGGATTTTTTAAAATTGGTGCGCGTGTGCACGCTTTGCACACATGCTCGAGGCGTAGCCCTGAGCAAACCGGCAGCAAAAAGATATCCACAACCCACCCCTGGAGCATATTTTAGGAAAAAATGCTGGATCGAAACTGGAAACCTTGGGCCGCTCTTTTAAAAGATCCAATTTAACGGTACCGTGAGTGGGAAAAAAAATCTGCATTCTCTTCTGAACTGCTTAAGGATGAAATTAAACCACCACAAATAAATAAAACCCTTTCCTGATGAGATCTGCAGAACAATGAGCCTTCCCCAACCCATCTGGGTATATTTATCAAATATTCATTAATGTATTACAAATGTTACTTAAACCATTAAAAAGCTCCTAATAACCTTTTCAAAAGAATTACAGAAAACAATCAATCACGATGTGTTTGTCTGCTTGCAATTGCTCGTATCCTGCCATTCAGACCAAGGGAAAGTCCCAAAGCAGTTTACGAGCAATATGGAGATTTATAAGAACCCAATAATTTTTAAAAAAATGTATGAACCTCAGAACATTTAGGATTCAAGTCATTTTGACCATTGGTAGCCAAGACATAAAGAGAAGGAAACAGTCTGTGTGAATGGGCTTCCGTTAAGGTGGTCTTCGTAATTTATTAGTACATTTGTCAATGCATTAATACAATAATAAATGAGTCCATTAATTGCGTTCAATGAATAAACTGTTTGATTAATGAATAGAAGAGGAAACATGAAATCCACTGTTTCAAGGTTAGTTATGTATGCAACAGGAGATAATCAACAGCCCTTAATAGATTATGATGATGATGATGATGAAGTGATAGACTGGAACATGCTGGTCCATTGAAGTCTTTATTCTCCCTCTTGTTATATTTTCATGGAATTCTTTGATAGCAGTCTACAAAAAGCACAAACCAGGTGAGAGAATTGTGGGTTCACATTAGATTCAGTTTTGAAAACTGTATCAGAAAGGTTCAATCAGAAAGATAAAGAATCATATAGATTCCTAATGGCTGGGTCTGCATTAAGCTAGGGTTATTTTAATCATAGTTTGTTGAACAACCTGTAGCATATGTACACTGAGAGCACATGCACCAAAGACAAATTCCTTGTGTGTCCAATCACACTTGGCCAATAAAGAATTCTATTCTATTCTGGATTATAATTCTTAGCATTTCTGCATATCACAGATATAGCTAAGTTGAGAAAACATGTAGATAACAATTTGTCATTTACTTCAATACACGCCTTGTTAAAGTTGTCATTTTTACCATCTTGGTTTTGGTAAGACATTTATTACATATCTACCATAGTTGAAAAATCTGGGTACTGAGGGGATAATAGAGTCTCTTTCTAGGAGATTAAGACATCCAGGTCTTATATCAGGCTGACATAATTAACGGGAGGAATGGAGCCAATTGTGTGGTGCTGTTGATATATGCAAGACTGTGTGGATGCAAATTACACCATTGGAAGATCTGAAAGACCAGGTTAGGGACAGATCATCATGGAGAAAACCTATCTATGTTGTCACTAAGAGTCAGCAACAACTTGATGGGACATAATATCAAGTACAGGCAACTTAAGAACAATAGGTTAGATCCAATAATAAACTTGATTGCAGTATAGCAACATGGCTTAACTAAAATTAATATTAATGTAATGTAGTGACTCCAAGGGTATTTCCACACAACTATTCTTCCACTTCTTGATTTTGCAAAAAATCTGTCATCCTCTACAAATCTGCCAATTTCAAAATGCCGAAAATGAGGAGCAAAGTTCACTGACCTACACAGGGAAAGGGGGAAAGAATAACCCTCTGTTTTTCTTCCCTTTCTCTGTTTGCATTATCCTATATTACCTAAATTCAGGCTTCCCCAGTTTTGGGCCTTAAATTTCAGCAGTCCTACATCCTCTAAATCCTATACATTTGTAGGGTTCCAGATTGAGGAAGAAGCTGCCAGAAGTTCTCCACTAACAAAAATCCCTTCACTCCCCATTCCCCCTCAAGAAGAAATACATTGCCTCATACACATCTATATTCTTGCTATCTGCTCGTCTGATGGTTTGTAAAATAAAAACCAGATGAAGCCCAAACTCTGGGCACGGTGAAGCCAGGAGTTCTGACAAAGGAGAAATAATCATCCACGGGGTCAAATGAGCCAAGGTGTTTTCAAAGAAAAAAGTCATTTCAAATGCACCGTAGCTGAGCCAGAAATAAATTAATTCAGCTTCTAAACAAGGCAATATAATGAGCTCAGAGGTCTAGAGCTATTCTTAAATTAATGCAGAGCTCTCACTTAGAAATAGCATCCATGCCAGGAATACAATATTACTGCAGAAAGCTAAGGATCAGCTATTTATTTATTCTTAAATGCCTTTGAGATCAGGGGATTTTAACTGAACATTTGACTTTCAACTTCCAACTTTTTGTCCTCTCAATGAGAAGAATATAAGCATTATCATGGAGGAGACATTAAACCTTTTCCCACCACGAATTTAAAATGCTACTCACCCACCCTGGAACCAAAGGAAAACTAGTACTGCTGTCACCACTTTGAAGTAAATAGACAGGAAACAGGCCACTAGAGTTTTCAGAAATGCTTTTTTATTGTTCTAGGATATAATAGCAATATCTTGAAACTAAGCCTGTCTATTCTTGTTTACTACGTCTTATGCCAAACAAAATCAAGGCAGGGTTATTTTGAGTTCCTTTCTCAAGAGTGAGTATTCTTTTCTAAACCTTCTCCTCCCAATGGTTCATCTACCCTTTACTCAACAACAGCGGCATGTGGAGGTATAAGGTTTTGAAAAAACATCCAATTTTCAGATAAAGCCCCCCTTAAAAATAATAAAACCTCCCCAGGTTCAGCAGGATACTTTTTCATAAGCGTGGCATCTTGAGCCTGTCCAGGAGGTGATCTGCAATTTCTGTCAGGTGACAGGAAAGCCTGATTTGAAAAAGGTAGATTCTCTTGTCTCCTTGAAAGAAAATGATTCTGGAAGAAGATGCCCAAAGGGAAGGTTGTCCCCACACCAGTCTGAAATGGTCAATAGGTGCCAGGATTATTTGGCTACCTGATTGAATCACTGACAGCAAAACATATTATATTTTGCACATCTTTATCTAGCATCTGCAGCAAGATACCTACTGTTACTAATTTATCATGGATATCTCCTTTAATACTGATTACCTTTCCCAACTGGTTCTGAAGAATAATCAAATCATAATTTACTAGGACTCAAAGCAATATCCCACTCTTTAGCACTATTCTTCCTTCTGAATAATACCTCTAAGCCTTCATAATCTTCATCAGCAATCCTAGAAAATAAACATATGAAGTGCAGCCCATGCTTACCGTATTTTTCAGAGTAT
>JANHFT010006987.1:15673-27142 GCA_032467955.1 Pseudoxenodon macrops | reverse complement strand
TTTTATTTATTTATTTTGTCAATCACATATTAGATAACAGATATAGGTATAAACATGGTTATTAATACATGAAATGGATATGGATAAAAGGGGACATTAGGACAGGGATGGTAGGCATGTTGGCTGAAGTTGGGTGTAGCCCTGATGTGTCTACTAGGTAGCCCAGGAATTCTACCTGTGGTACTGTGAATTGGCATTTTTCTTTCTTTAGCTTGTCCTACTTCTTGAAAATGGCACAGCACCACTCATAGGAGACTCTGGAGGTCAATGTAGTTAGCCGCTGAGATGAGGATGTCATGAAAATATGGGACAACACCTGGGATGCCATGTAGCAGTCATTCTATCAGGCTCTGGAAAATGCCAGGTGCCACGCTGACTCCAAAATGTAAGTGGCGACACTTGAATGCTCCCAGGTGGATTACAATCATCTGCACCTCTGCGGTGGCATCATCCACGAGGAGTTGCTGATATGCCTGAGCCAGGTCCTGCTTGGCAAAGACTTTCCCCTCGCCCAAGGAGTGCAGACGGTGCTGCACCACTGGTACCAGGTAGGCGCTTTGTTGTAGGGCCAAGTTCAGGGTGCACTTGTAATCTGTACAAATGCAGATGGATCCATCAGGCTTGATAGAGGTGACTATCAGTGTCTTTGCATGATCTACTGATTCGAGAATCCCCTATGCCCAAGCTCCTAAGCTTGTCCAGTTCTGCCTCTACCTTTGGGTGAAGCGCGAATGGCACCTCTCGCAGCTTCAGGCATCTGGGGGTGACCTGGAGATATAGGTTGAATGATATTGGCATTCTATTTGCCCAGGCCTCCCTCGAATATGCTGGTGGACTCTTTGGACAAGGCCTCTATTCTGGAGCTGGTGACAGTGTTGATGCTGCTGATTCCTAAGCCCAGGGACTCAAACCAGTCCAGACCCAGTAGGCTAGACAGGGACCCATTGACCACGATTAGTTGTAGCTGCCAAATGAATTTTTTGAATTCTACCTGGAACTTGCCACTACCCAGAATCAGGATGTTATTTCCCTGGTAGTCTCTGAGTTTCAGGTAGTAGGGTTTCAGCTGCTTCTTCACAATTTTAGGCACCAGCCTCTTGCTAGTACTCCAGGAGACTAGGGACATGGACGACTCAGTGTCCACCCCCATGTGACAGGGTGGCCCTTCTAATTTGACTCTGAGGTAAATTTTCTTCTTAAGGGACAGGCTGGCCTGTCCTATGACCATTTCAGCTTGGTGCTTGTCCTTGTTCTTCATTTTTAAACTGCTTCTGTGGCAGCCGTTTGGCATAAGATTGCCCCATCGGCTGGACTGCTGTTGATTGGCTTGCTTGGCAGACCTTGGCCAAATGGCCCTTCTTCCCAAAACATTGGCATAGGGTGTTTTTAAATCTACAAGCAGCTCATGGGTGGTTTCCCCCACAGCCCAGGCAGCCTGTTTGCAGTAGCCACAGTTTTGTCTCAGTAGTCCTACTCTTCCCTTTTTCTGCCTTGAGGTGGTTCATATCGTCATCTTCCTCAGTCCTGTCTTTCGGATCGAACTTGTCATGATGACCCACAATGGGTCGCGGGGGGACTTGTCATGATAACCCACAATGGGTCGCGGGGGGACTACTGGCCTCTTGGGTCTCTGCAGAAGACTGGGTTGACATCTCGGTGGCATGGGCCTTATCTAGCACATTTTGAAGTGTTAGGTCTTCTTTAGCAATTAGCCGGCACTGTAGGCGGATGTCCCTCACCCCGCATACTACTCAGTCGAGGAGGGCATCGTCCAGATCCCTGAAGTCACAGTACAGCACTGCTGACTGCAGGAAAGCCAGATACTGGTTAAATGATTCTCCCTCTGCCTGGTTCCAGTGGTGGAATGAGTGATGGCGGACTATTCTGGAGGGTGTGGACACATAGTGGTTCTTCAGCTTTGACAGTAACATCTCCCAGGGCCTCAATTGGACTGAAGTTGGGGTGAGGATAACCCTGGCGGTCTCAAACATTTCGGCAATGCAGAAGCTCAGGAAAAGTGCTATTTTACACTGGAGAGCCCTATGTAGTTGTTGGCCTCAAGGAAGCACTCAAAGCCTGTAATATAAGAGTCCCATGTCTTCAAGGCCGGATTGAAGGGTGCAAAATTATTCAGCGTTGCCATAACTGTCAGATCATGGCGATTTGGGCACCTGCGGAATTAGGCTTGCGGCATGACATTTCATTGCCTGTGACTTCAGCTCAACATTTAGTGACTAGCTCTGGTAGTGCCTTCAGCTCTGCACTTTTAGTGACTAGCTCGTTAGAATGCCTCAGTTCTCATATCCCACCTTCGTCACCAGTATTCTGTTCCGGGAACAGAGGGTGGAAAGAACTGAGGCAAGACTGATTAACATTTAGCTAACAGTTTATTCTAACAGTAAGGCTAACCAGTGACTGCTCAGCTAACAGGAACAGGAACAGCTGATTCTCGGTCTGACAGCTCCTTTTATACTCAGCTGTCAGACGGGCAGACAATCAGATTGAACCAGAGTTCCTGCTAGAAAAGCAGACCGGAGTGAAGACTTCAGACACAACACTAGGAAGGACATGCATCCTTCCTATCAAAAGGAGCATGATGGCTTGCTTGGTTAGGATGTTGGGATGGAAGTTAGCAAGCCCACATTTGAGACCCCTGTGCTGCCATGAGGTGGGGTGAGCTCTGTCATTTGCTCCAGCTCCTTCTGGGGACATGAAGGGAGCTCCCAACTGGGCATTCCCCAGGCAACTGGGATCTCACCGGCTAATCCTTTCAACCTGGAAGTGCCTAAGTGCTTCTAACATGAGTGCAATGCAATCCTTCCTATCAAGTAATTATCTTCTATCATGTAAAAATAAGTATTGCTTCGTGTTTGTTGACTTTCTGACATCCTGCTTGCCCCGATATTCCTTTCCAAAGATCTCGGAATGGAGAGGTGATCACTCTGCTCTCTTTGGGGAATCAAATCAGTTAAGTAAAGTGAGGACTTGGAGAGGGGCATGCTGTACCTTTGCAGTCCTCCACTTAATCATCTTGAAAAGCTCATCCAAAGAGGCAGATACAAATGTGCATAACCTCTAACTTGTTGACATCCTTTTTTTAAATGACATAATGCATCTGCACAAAACAACTCAGCCGGACAGTCAGTTCATTCTTCCCCACTTCATTAATGACTCAACTTAAACAACTTAGCCACTTCCAAAACTAATGAATTGTGCATGCATTTTAATTATACAACATCAGGTAGCAAACTGTGAACACAATGAGTCCAGGAAAGGTGACCTACTTGTTCTGTCCAAGGCTTCACTTACACAGTTCAACACAACAACACTTATAACCTGGTAAGACTTTCCCAAAACTAATTCCAATCTCAAATCAAGGTCTTTGAGTACTTTTTGTGGTGAAAACATGCTTTAACGTTTCAAGCCAAAATCCCATTTTCTTATTTTGCTTTTGTTGACCTTTTCTCATACACTCGCCTGTGATGCTACTGGCTGCTCTCTAGATGTTTAGGACTTCAGTTCCCACGTACTCTAGTCAACCTGAGTAACAACAAGCCTTCGTGGGATGGGTCCAAATATCAGAAGATAACCAGGTCACCAAATTAGGATGCTTTTTGTCTAGTAAAAGTAAGCCATGATTGTATAAGAAGATAAACTGAAAGCTAGGCAGTGTTGTTCATTTCTAGACAGGAAAGGACTGTCATATTAATCCTAATTTTTTGCATTAGGTTAAGTTTACAAGAAACCTAATGCAGGAGGTAACAGAGATATAAAATGAGGCCATAAATTCATGCAAGACTCTTTTTTTTCTGTGGAAAAGCACTTGGATGCAACTATAAGTAAATAATGCAAGAATGTATGCTTGTCTGATTGAATGGGAAATATGGATACAGCCAATACTTACTGGCAATCTATTTTCTCAATGTAAATGGATCATTTGCTTTCAGTCTTAACTTTCAGGTTCAAGTCTGTTTTCTGATTCATAACATGTGCATGCATCATCTGACTTTTCTGCGGGCAATCCTTGAAATGTACAATGCTTTTGTGAATCAAAATATTTCTTCTGCGGTGTTACCTGGAGAAATCTATCTGGGTTTTTTTGGAAGCATTTGATTCAGATGAAGAGATTAGGTAGTTATTGGCTCTCTTCATCCATATATTATGGCTGCATTAGAGATATTTTTAAATATGTGTGTAAAACAAATTAGTGCATCAGTTGTGTATACATTTGGAAAGTTGTATATTTTACAGGAGCTAAAAACCAGACTTTTGCCAAATATCTCCACACAATGCAGAATGGGTCTACTCTGTATGATTTTCCCTGGGAGAGTTTCATACTTGCTTCACTCTTTCTTACTAAAATGAATCAGCCTGAAAAATAATTTTAGTTCATTCATGTCCCTTTGCATTATTCATCTTGACTAAGGAGAAAACAATCATGGCAGAAAGCTCTTCCATGAATATTTATGTTAAATATTTAATTAAACTATTACTCTTTGCAGATATGTGTCAGTGAAAACAGGCAATCCTCTGTGTATTATTCTGTTCCTACCTTTGGGTTGGCTCTGGAAATGATCAAATACAGAACACATTTCTTTCCAAGTTTCAATTCAATATTTACCCAGATATTTGTCAATATCCTTGAAGTATCCTATTCAGCAAGCTTACTGTAATTAATTCTTGCATTATGTGTTAATGTACAACAGTATAATCCAGAGGAATGGAAAGACCAGTGAGAAGAGAAAGCATTTGATTAAAATACTAAAATACAGCGGGGTAATTATTGATTCACTTCTACTTAAGTGTCTCAGCTGCCTATTAATTGACCAGTAATTGTCTTCCTATTGTCTGGACTGTTTCCTTCATTGTTGTGATAACCATGTTTACCATAGAGTAGACATTGCTTTAATTTAAATAATAATAATAATAATAAACAATTGCTAGGAAAGTTATATCCTGTGCATTCAACCACATCTAAGATTACAGAAAGCCCTGACAGAATTGACTTGTTTCCAATTCTATCAAACTGGAGGAATTTCTTTTGAGTTGGTTTTTATTTATTTATTTATTTTCAGTGCTGTAAAGTTTCAACATATGATATTGCTTCTTGGCTTGGAAGCCAGAGAAACAATATGGAAGCTAAAAACAATTGTGTAGTTAAAGGGCAAAACAAACTCCCGAAGCAGAATAACAATTGTGTTCGTGAAAGAACTTTCTGTTACTTATATGGCTTTCTGAAGAAATGGGCAGCTATTGCCTGGGCTGAATACATTTAATTTTTATAATAATGTGCTTCTAGATCCATGGGAACCATTAAGAGAAACTTTTAAGAAGTTTCTTCTTTTTGCAGAAGTGGTTAAAGCCAAGCTTTTAGGTGGACAATTAAATATTGGGCCATAGGGACACTGACCAGCTACTTAAACTAGCTTGCCATCTGATCTAAAGATCCTTCCACATATGCCATGTAAAATGTAGGAATATTTTCATGTGATACCATACTCCCTGTAGGAAAATAGGTTAGTTAAAAGAACTGAAGATCATGCAATAAGCCTTATTATGCATTATGAGGTCTTTGGAGGATTCACAAAAGCTTCGCATATTGTGTTGGTCAACAACTCAATGTCCCATGAAACACGAAGCTCCTTAGCAATCTTTAGTCAAGACGAGAAGCACATGCTATGGACCACTTGAGCAAAGTGGTGACTACATTTATGCCTTTTAAAAAAGAAACAATCTCCGTAATTCTCAAGATTTCTGTTTAACACTGTTATTATTCTCAATTCTGCCGTTCACAGAGAGTGAAGAGGTTTACCAGCGACAGGTGCTGTCCATTTCCTGCATCGTCTTTGGGATCATCATTGTGGGCACAATCTCTGCAGCGTTCTACTTCAGAACAAAGTAAGGCTCCCTAACTGGTCTCCGCCCTTCCTTCTAGCCTGTCCAGACATTTTCCATCCATTGAATAGTTTATTTAAGCTCTTGTTCTGGAAAAAAGACAAAGCAAAGACTTGTTTTATGCAGACTGCCTTTCTGAGACAGTGCTCTGAAATTAAAATACAGATAGTAGAACTATGGTTATGTGCTCAGGTAATACTCTGAATCAATCCGGATCAAGTGGCATGGTTTTCTCCAAATATTCATGTGTGTTTAATAGGACCAGCTTTTTTGTATTAAATTTATATGCCATCCATTTATCCATCTTACTCTGCAATGCAACTCTGAAAAGTGTTGGATTGACTCTAGGTTTGAATCAATATGAATCAAGTGCCTTATCCAAGTTGATTCAATGTCTGCATTAAAGTGGATCTAATTTACACAATGAAATGGAATGCAATGGAATGGAATAGAATAGAATAGAATAGAATAGAATAGAATAGAATAGAATAGAAAATAGAATAGGACAGGACAGGACAGGATAGGATAGGATAGGATAGGATAGGATAGGAAGGATCCTTGGAGGTCAGCCCCCTGATCAAGCAGTTGAACCTATACAATCTCAGACAAGTGACTGTCCAACCTCTTCTTAAAAACCTCCAGTGATGAAGCACCCACTATTTCTGGAGGCAAGCTATTCCACTGGTTAATTGTCCTCTCTGTTAGGAAGTTTCTCTTTAATTCCAGGTTGCTTCCCTCTTTCGTTAGTTTCCAACCATTGTTTCTTTTCCTGCCCTCTGGTGATTAAAAATAACCCATTGCTCTATGAATTATTCTTATATTATACTCAAGTATTATATTTTATTTTTATATTATGCTTTGTTGCGTGGTCAGCCAGATGTTTAAACTGGACTTGGTATTTTATCCACCTATCAAATCCTTCCCAAGGACCTGAGATAGGCAGATGTTATCCTTTGTCGGGCTTAAAGGTATGGTCACTGGATGTAAGCTGTTCCAGTAAAACTGCCTCTTGCAATTGATGGATAGTGATTTCATCAATGCCAAGGGCATACAGTTGTATTGGGATTACACACAAGGCACCTGTTACTATTGATAATATTGGTATCTTTGTTTTCTTTTGCCACAATTTATAGTATTATTAAAATAATATATTGCACAGTCAGCTAGATGTTCAAATCATATTTGGCATTTTTATCCTTCTGTCGAGTACTCCCCAAGGATCTGAGATAGACATAGGTGGATGTTTGATGGTGTTAGAAGTATTATTATACTCTGTGTAGATATGAGTAAGATTGTAAATTTCTGTGAATCTCGTGGCACTGTAAGATTTCACTGGATAGAGCTAAGATTTCAATAAACAATTATCTCTTGTGAAATTGTTCTTGCTATCAGGAACGTTATGTCCTTTGCCAGAATAAAGTACATTGGCATTTTTATGCTATTCCCTGATCATGTTTCATTTTCTTCCCTTTGTGGTTTCATTCTTGGAAGCAAAGAGAAATATTTGCTTTCTTCAAAAAGATAAAACAGAAAGAAAAAAAACCCCTGACATTCTTCAGGGGAAGCCAAACAGGTCAATTACCCTGATGCATAATATTAGTGAATGAGAAAACTCACTGTACTGGGAATTCTCCTGAGTTAAGTCCCATGGATTTCAGTGGAAGGGACTTTAAAACATTGTTTATTGGCCCATTATATTAAATTGGATTCAATCCAATGCCTCTTCTTTCCACGTATTTTCAATTTTTATTTTCATTTACTCTATTTCTTTGTTCCACTTACACTTTCCACTTACAAATCTCTGTCAGGGACTCACAGTGGTTTGCAGTAATCTGTAAGAAAACTGAGTGAAGCTGAGGGGAGAGAAAGGGAGTGTATCAAAGCAACACTAACAAATGGCAGGTAGATGTTAAATGGCAGGTTTATCTTGGAAAATAGCTGTTGGCCCTTCAGTTGCCCACTCTAGGAGGGAAAAAAAGATCAAGCAGCACCTAGAGACCCCACTATAATGAACTCAAGGAGGGCAGGAGTTTTGTTATTTCAGTTTCCAAGGTTTGTAACCTAATTCCTTCCGACTTAAATCTCATTAATGAAGTTCAGTGTGAACTTTGCTTTCCTGATCGAACTTTGCTGTTAAGGGTTTGATATTAACCAATGATTGATCATTACCCATTACCATTGCATCCACTGCAAACATTTACAGAGAAGGAAGAGAAGAAGGAGAAAGAGAGGGAGAAGAAGGGCAAGGAGAAAGAGAAAGAGAAGGACAAGGAGAAGAGGGAGAAGAAGGAGGAGGAGGGGAGGAGGAAGTGGAGGAGGGGAAGAGAGAGAAAAAGAGAATAAGATTGAGAGAAAGAGATAAAGAAAGAGATAAAGAGAAGGACAAGGACAAGTGTGAGGAGAAGGAGAAGGAGAAAGAGAGGGAGAAGAAAAAGGACAAGAAGAAGGAATCTTGATACAGTCTTTAGAAAAGCTCTATCTTAATCAATACCTGGACATATATAAAGCTTTAATTCTAAGAAAATACTGTTCTACAAGATTCGGCTACAACAAACCTAGGTTTCCCTTACTTCATGAAAAATTGTCAGACTGTCAAACTTCCAGGAATTCCCTATCATTTATATTTGATCCAGAACAATTCCATGAGCCCCACCTGGCAATCAGAAACAATTATGTAAAATTTCTTAACTTCTCAATGCACAAATTCAACCACAATTTCAGCAGGGAAATGATTGACCAAGCCAAATCCAAAAATGCCATGGAAATTCCTGGAAATGGAAGCACTCAGACAAATCAGCCATCCACAGACAAATACAGATAAACCATATCTACACACCATTTAAACGGCGGAATAAAAGGAGGAAACAACTTATCCAGAGCAGAAACAATATTCTAATCAAGGAACCATTAAGGAGGAAAAAAACTCATCCCCACCAAGAGTGACAAGCACACTACTATATATAAGCAATATATAGTTTTATATATTGTAGTTATATAGGTACATGTTTCATTCTGGGGTCCTTAGTGCTCTCTGAGCTGGGTGGTTTTCTTGCCAATGTTTCATTACCCAACTAGGTAACATCATCAATGTAGTTTTATGTTACTCAGTTGGGGAATGAAACATTGGCAAGAAAACCACCAAGCTCAAAGAGTTCAACCCTGAGCCTACAAATATTCTCTCCTACATTTCACTCCCCCATGCACTGATCTTGCTACCTAACTTGGTAATGAAACATCTACAGGAAAACAAGCAAGCTCAGAAAAATACCAATAACCCAACAGTTTAATCCTAAACTACACATATTCTGTACTAGGAAATCCTTAAATCTCTATCTACACTCTATTGCCCTCTTGTGATCATGAGTTGCTGAACAGTCCTTACTACTGGATATGTATCTTCCAACACATTGAATTCTAAGCGATGAAAGAATCACATTTATGATTCTCCAATGTATTATTATAGCAAAACGTGTAGTCTAATGACACTCTGATGTATAACCCAAAACCTTGTATTTCTACAAATTATTACTCCCTAATTGTGCATTCTAGAGCATTTCCCCCAAATTAATTGATTGATAATCCCTTCAACATCCACTTTTAAAAACTGGTTATAATTCTCTATTAATCAGAGAACAATTAAGTTATTGAAGAACACGTGCATATAATTGTGAGAAATAGTTTAAGAAATGCAGCCTGTTGCTTATGTAGCATTTTATTGTAGTGATGATTACATAGGTAACAATTTCTTACAAAAGGCAGAGCAGTTCCTTTTATAGATATTTTGCTAAGACATTCAATGAATGAAATTACAGGACTTCTGACTTCTTTTCCAAAGAAAGTGCCGATATTTAAATAGAATCTTACTGTCCCAGCCTTACTTTAAATTCATTTGATAACAAGTTCCTGCTCCAACACATTCAATGCAAAATAATTACCTCCCATCACTTCTTTTTTTCTTCTGTCCTTTTCATAAGAGGGAGCCAGTTTAACTGACCTGTCCTTCCTCATTTAGCAAAGTTTGCACTCTTAATCCCAGCCTTTTCCTAATCTGTTCTCTCTTGTGAATTCCAAATTCTCAGTCGCCACGACGTTCAGTCATCCCATTCTAAAAACCAGGTTTATTTCAAATGATGTCAGTTGTCCCCCTTTCAATCTCATCATGTTGTGAGCCAGCAGACCTGCCCCAAACCATATGGCATCGTTGGCCTGATGCCCTCAGGCTTCCTTGCTAAGGAAGAATCCAATGCAACACGGTTGGATCTGTTCTTCCATTGCCACTCACTTTCGATTATCTTTGGTGGGGGGAAATACCAAAGTGAATTAGACGGTAACTAAACCACTTGGTTTTGTCTGTTGGTTGGTTGGTTGGTGTTTCTCTGTAGAAAGCAAACCAAGTACATCCAGGAACAGCTGAAAGAGATACAGAATGGGAAAACCTACAGCCTTAATGCTTCCAGCATCATGGCGAAAACAGAGACCAGGGCCCAAAGCCAAGTCCAGCTGCAAAACGTGAGTAAATGTTGATCCTTATTATGCTGGCTGAATGTCGGGATGGCACGGTCATTGTCACTTCTTCCTCCATCCCAAGGCTGACCTAGTTTGCACCTGTGGTCCTGGGTGGTAAAAGAGGGGAGAAGAGAGTGTCAGCTTTACGCTGTTTTGTCAAAGTTGGCCACGATGAATGGCAGCCTCCCAATTGGCCTAGCAAGAGTTGAGTTGTGTGGCTTCAAATATGGTCCAAGATGGATGCTTCCACCACCTGCCACATCCTGAGAGGACGTGTCTATGCGGTGCTGCGGCCATCAACGCTACTGCTCGTGTGTTGTTTGATTGCCAATTATATGCCCCTCTTAGGCTTAGATATTTAACATCTCTACTTGAAATAACAGCAACACTAAGAACTGCCTTATTTCCTCCTGGCTTCTAATCTATACACCATTAGCAGAACTGCTAGGCTGACCACAGCAGCCCTTGTTTCAGACAGGTTGAGGGACCCGTAAAGGCGATGGATTTGCCTGGAGGTTGATTTCCCCCCCCCTCCTTAACACAAGGGCACTTTATGATCGGAAGGTAGTCCTCGACGTGTAACTTTGTTCACTTAGTGACTGTTCAGTCACAACAGCATTGAAAAAAGTGACCTATGACCTTTTCCACACTTACAGCCATTGCATGAGTCACGTGATCAAAATCCAGGCGTTTGGCAACTGACTCGTATTTATGACGGTTGCAGTGTCCCCTGGGGTCATGTGATCCCCTTTTGTGACCTTCCGACAAGCAAAGTCCATGGGGAAGCCGGATTCACCTCACAACTGTGTGACTAACTTAACAACTGCAGCAATTCACTTAACATCTGTGGCAAGAAAGGTCATAAAATGAGGCAAAACTCACATTTTGGGCTCAATTGTGCCCATGAGTCAACGACCACCTGCATTTTTCTTTTATCTGTTTTACCCTGGACTGACATCCTCTATTTTCGGTTTGTTTCATATTTCTTTTTGCTTTATATTTTTGATGTGGTCATAAGACTAATCATCGGGGGGGGGAGGCAATCCCCATGACCTCTGATGGGGCTTG
>JANHFT010006985.1:23781-34164 GCA_032467955.1 Pseudoxenodon macrops | reverse complement strand
GATTCCCGCGCGCTCCGGTGACTGTTTCCCGCCCGCCGACCCCCTCAACCTCGATCTGTTAGGCTACCCCGTCCTGAACAGCACGTTGGCGACCGACGGCCTGAGAGGACTGGGCGAGCCCAAGGCTCACCGTTGGAAAGACTCAGGTGGGCCGGGGCTTTGGGCGTGCCTTCCCTGAATAGCACAAGCAAAGCCCAAAAAGAAAAAGCGGCGGGGCAAAATTTGCGGCTCATCGTCCGTCCGGGGAGCAAAATGGCGTCCGACTTCGCGCGCATTCTCCCTCAGCCGAGGGCCATCAAGGGTTAGGCGGCGCGAGAGCCACGGATCTCCTCGTGAGCCTCGCGGGGAGCCCCCTCGCTAATGCGCTGGCCTGCTACAAATCGAGGCTCGAGGCACCGAGAGGGGAAAGCGGGGACTTGCCTTCAAGCGGTCACTGAAGCACCCGACTGAACTAACCGCTGACTGAACCGGGAGACTCCGTCTCCGGGCCCACTTCATCACCATACGAACTCCTCCTTCCCTACTCTCAAGCTGACTGACAAGACTCCACTGCTTACCTTCCGAAGTAATGGGGGACGCAGAGAAACCTTGTGGCGAGACAGGCAGCACATTTAATACATTATCAATACATTTAATAGTATTATCAGGAGAAAATATATTAGGGTCCCATATAACAGGGCCTCATTCCATTCCAGGTTTTCCCCCCCTGCCCAAAGTATGTTTCCCAGTAAAGATGAGCTAAAGAGAACGACTCCCATATAAATTACGATCCTTTGGATGCAAAACATATTCGTTGCCTTGACATGCAAAAATGTTAAACCATGTGTTGCCACTCCGAGTTCCCTGTGAAGCTGATAAGAATTTGATCCCAGAATTTTAGAGAGAAACATTTACTGTTGCACAAGTGCTTCTTTGCTATCTAAAACTACGAAACAGTAATTAAGACTCAGCAAAAAGCATTTATTGAGGAAAGTCAATTTTTTGTATAAGGTACAGGAAGAAACTATTCAGTGTATTTGATATTTCAGAAAGCAAGCAATAAAACAATGAAACAAAGGGCTTTGAAAATATACTATTGTTTATTGCTGAAAAGACAATACTATACCTATACCAAAAGAAATAACCTTAGCTGAGAAGAAAAGAAACATGTTTTTCTGAAGTTACAAAAGAGGCCTAGATTGCAGTGTTAAAAACATCACCTTTTAAAAGACTGATAATAAACCCTAAAGATCCAGGTAACAAATGAAAGACTAAGATTTATTTGAAATTGCTGACAGGCTATTGATGGTAATCTCTTCCAAAGGAGGATTCCTGGACATCAGGTCCTGCAGGGATTCTTAAGTTGTTTTTAGATCACATTGAGCCATGTTCTGATAGGTTTTTATATATAAAACTGATTGTAATGAGTTATTGGTGCTAGACATAGATTAAATGGATTGGACTATGTAGTTTGAAAAACACCCAAATACAAGTAGATAAACAGGACCACTTCAGTGGGAAGGTAACAGTGTTCCATATGCATCTGGGTATATAGTCATGTTAGCCAATGACCATGAACACATGATACAACGCTGGCTTCCTTGGCTAGGAAACTGAGATGAGCACTGCCTCCTAGAATCACACACCTTTACCTTTTATGCACACAATTACACAATATTCAAGACACTTGAAGCAAAACTCAGGGCATATTTGTGCTGTATTGAAGTGCATTTGGGAAAAAGACTGAGGAAATACTGTATATTAAGCCAAGCCACTGTCACTTGGCTTTTCAAGGCCTTTCATTTACTTCTGGGCTGATCAATTCATTCCTGACTATTGTTTTACCACACACTTCTGAAATACCTCGTCCTGCATTCAACTTATTTCTTTTAATATATTTAATTCATAACATAACAAAATAAAGAGCAGCTTGCTCTTAACTCCTTTTGGATTACCTACAAGAGTTAGACAAAGGAGTGTTTTACTATTTTCCCTCCTTGAATACGTGAGTTTCCGGTTAATATTAACAAGAAAGGAATGCTTGAGCCCACAGCCACTCCAATTTTATCCCAAGTATGCTCACATTGTTCTTTGCAAGCTAGTAGAGGTCGAAAACCTACTCTGCAAGCCAAGATAGTTTGCCCATATTCCACCAGCTAGAAGGCACATAACATGCAATATATTGATAAAGTCAAAATGCGCCTTAAAACATGATAGCAAAGTGTGACTGAAATATTTTTACATTCTATCACTTTGGATTATTAGTTTTTCACTCTCCCCCTTTACTCAGTTTTTTCATTTGTTTAGCCTTCTATACATTCATATTTGTCTTATATGTGATCTTGAGAGCAAAATCCCATGTTTGGGACTGAAAGTATCAAATGTTAGGTCACAATCCTGCATCAACTTACTTGCAATACATGTAAGAGAACTGTCTTCTCATCCTTTCACATGATAATTTCCCTGGTATGTGATCTCCAAGTACCATTTCAATTATTTGGAGAATTGTTGATGAGTCCACATATCAGTAAGTTTGTTTTTTAATTATTTTGCATATTTATCAAAAAATTAAGTTGCTATGCTCAAATGTTTAAGGCTTTAGGTTACATCCATTTTATCAATTTATAGAGACTGATTATATTTTATATTTTTAAACCACCTATCTGCCTCAAAGAGAGGCTCTTTGTATATAGAACATTTATATTTTATTGCATATGTTTGAATCATATTTATACAGTTGCTAGAAGGAAATATAGAAAATTTACCTTGCAGAATAAACAGACACAGCAGTTATTATTGATCACACTTTTTCATATTTCAGATCGAAAGCTAAAATTATGTGTTTGTGGAAGAGTCATGTCTAAATTCAGTTTCACATCTTCATGATTTTTTCAAAAGAAATACTCTAGAATATAAAAAAATACAATGGAGTATCCAAATAACTTCAAAATACTTTATTTGAAAATATTCTTAATTATCTAGTATTTTTTAAAAACATAATTTATCCTTCAAAGTGAGAAATATATAGGGTAGATTTGTTTGAAATTCTCTAATCATGTATACAATTGCTATTATATTTATTATTTATTTAAGAACTGACTTTCTATTTTAGTGTGTTTGGAAAGATTGTTATCATTAAACTTACACATCATTATTTGAATGTAAATATGATGGAAGGCAGAATTAAATTGCATGGACATTTAAAAAACGCAAATGTTGATAATGATACTGTTCCCAAGAACCAAAAAAAACATTTAAAGAGCAATACAAGCTTACTGAATACAATACCATTTTACAGAATATGGAAGACTGTCTGCCACACAATTAAAAAGATCAAGAAGCAATGAAGTTCCACAGTTACAATTTTACTCTTTAAATACTTGTCTATCCAACTTATATAATTAATTGTCCTAACATAAATTCCTGGATATCTTGGGCGACCACAACCATAACCAAAGCTGGTAATTCCTGTCAAATAAAACTTTGTAGTGGTTGGATGGTAGCATGACAGAGGACCACCGCTGTCTCCCTGGAACAGGAAAAGCACATAAGTTTTAATATATATTTTTATTTTTAGGAAGCAACAGATTATCAATTGTGAAAAGTAGATACTGTTTTCTAGGAAAAATAGATCTGGAAAAATCTGAACAATGTTACTCTAATTTGGCAATACACAAAGTAGGCCAATTGGAAAATCAGCTGCTTGCTAAGTAGGCTTGACCAAAAATCAAACTATATATCTTAAGAGTACATAATCTATCGTCCAGTTTTAGCTGTCATAAGAAAGCACTTTATATATAGCTAATCACTCTACCCTTTATTTTCAAATTGTCTATTTAGGAGACAGGTAAATTGTCGAAATACATAGACCAGAAACAAAATAAATTCTAATTTTCCTATAAAGCTTGCTAGTATTCTGTAAAAGCAGCAATTTTTCAGGAATAAACTACGGTAAGTTAAACCATAACTATTGTTTCACATACTGCAAAGTTGGGGTTTATTTGATTGATTTTGAAAAAGCAAATTAAGGCAGGTAAGCAAGTTATGTTAAGGTATTAAGGCAGGTAAGCAAGTTATGTTAAGGTATTAAGTCAATTTCTTTTTAAGTCAGGTTCATCTTTCAATAATTGATAATGTTGAAAAAAATGAAATTGTAACAATATAGTAGAAAATTCAGGAGTTTTGAATAGTATTTTGACATGACTAATCTTTTTGGATAGCCCTCTTCTTATATTAATTCACTTTTAATTCATCCACCCCGATGACTCACATGGACACA
This sequence comes from Pseudoxenodon macrops, assembly GCA_032467955.1. NCBI lineage: Eukaryota > Metazoa > Chordata > Lepidosauria > Squamata > Pseudoxenodontidae > Pseudoxenodon > Pseudoxenodon macrops. The sequence goes on along the minus strand of JANHFT010006985.1, from coordinate 29,906 downwards.
TCCATGTTTTTTCTTAGCATAATATAAAAATGGCTTCTCACTGGCTTCATTTTTTTTTGCAAGTCAGTTGACTGAGCTAATTGTTTTTTACATTTTTCCTGAGGGGAGGATTATTCTCATTCTTCAATTCTGTACTGTAAAAACAGTATAAGTGGAAGAAAAATGACCATGATTGTAATATAATTCCTGAATTATTTAAAAAAAAAAAGATAGCATGTCTTTGCTGATTACTGCATCTCCAGAAAAACATTTATGTGGTTTTATGTCAAATCAGAATTCCCACCCAGATAATTCCTATTTTTACATGAGTGTAGCATAGTACTCCATTGATCCTGCTGGGAATACAAGTTAATGGGAGACTTAAATAAATGCTATAGAGCACTGCAAACCAAGACAACTAGACACAAGAACAGTTTTCCCCCGAACGCCATCACTACCATGCATATGGTAATAGATGTATTATCCTTTTTTCTTTTTCTTTTTTTAGTTTATGTGCTAGCCATCACCACGGTTTATTTGCGTTTTCGAAGTATTGTTGTTTTGCCATCTTAATCTTCCGTGCCATATTTACTTGCAGTATCAAGTTTAGCTTGTGCTTTATTATATCTCTTTCCTGTTTTGTTTTTTGATTTTGGGGGTCTTTCTGTAATTTTATTTTTAATTTTCCTAATTCTTCCTGAAATTTTTCTTGCTCTTGTTTCTTTCCCTTGTTTTGTTTTAATTTCTCTTTGACATATAGAGCAATTCCTTTTTTTCTGTTCTGTTAGTCTTGCCTAGTCTTGAATATTCTAGTATCTTACTATACTATACTGTTTTTTAATATGTACGTCTTGTAAGATGATAATGTCCATATCCATTTTCTTAATTTCATAAATGTTTGAGTTCTTTTGGTTGGTGAATTTATTCCATTTATGTTTATTGAGACCATTTTTATTTATTTCTCCATTGTTTATTTATTCGTTATTCTTAATCTCCTAGTATTTCTTATTTCCATTTGTGTCTTTTCTCTTGCTCCTTCCCTTTCTATTCATTCTTTTTCCAGCCTTTCTCTTTCTTCTTTCGCCTCCTTATCTTCCTCTATTTGTTCAACTTCTTGCTTTCCATTCTCAGGTCTTCCCGTGTTTTTTTATTCTCCTTCCGTGACAAAGTGATCTTCCAAAAAATCTTTAGCCTTATCCGATGTGACTATCTTATATTTTTTGTCCTGCCATGATATCAGGATTCCCTCTGGGATTAACCATCTGTACATTTTATTATTTTCGTTTAGGCATGATGTCAAAAATTGATAATTTTGTCTTTGATCTCTTACACATCTCAGGATTTGTTTTAGAGTTATAATTTCCTTGCCCTTATACTGTATCTGTTCTTCTTTCATCTTTTTGTATATTTCGTCCCTGATTGATTTTTTGGGTAAACCATATGTGTACTTCCTTTGGCAGCCTGTGTCTTCTTGTGTAATTTGTGAATACCCTATAAACTTTGTCCATATCTCTCCGTACCGCTTGTTTTTCCTTTTGCAGTGCCACTGCTAATATTTCTGACATTATATCTTCTATATTTTCTTCTTTTGTTTCTGCTATGTTTTGAAATCTGAGAAAAAAGGCTGCTTTTTCCATTTCCAGGAAGACAATTGAGTCCTGTAAGTCTTTGTTTCTTGCTGTACATCTTTATTCCATATTCTCTATTCTTTTCCCTGTTTGTTCTATTTTTGTTTCCACCGTGTTTATCCACTGTTCATTTTTAAAGATATTTTGTTGGATGTTTTCTATTTTATCGTCCATTTTTAAAAATTCTTCTTTCATTTCTCCCATATCACTTCTAAGCTCTTCATGATTTTTTTCTTGTTTTCTCATGATTATTTGCTATCGTTTCCTGCATTTTTGTCAGCGCCTCTTGGATCATCATCAAGGTTGCTTGGATGCTTTGAATATTTAATGTTGAACTATCTTTCTCCATTCCAAGCATTGTATCTATTTGGTGTTGTTGTGCCAGTGAGGATGGAGTAGATGCTGGGTTTTGAGCAGTTTTCTTGCTTATTTTGGTAATTGTTGTTGTGCTAGTCATTTTTCTGTCTTAAACAAATTTTTCCAATAAATCATGCAATATGTCCAAGTTATAGATTCGGTTATTATCAGTTTTTAAATCAAATACGTATATATAATTGTATCTATAATATATCTATATTTCTACAAGTATATTGCTGATTTCTTATTCACTTTATCTTATTTTACTTATAATACTTATAATATTATGTAACAGAAATATATTTTAGATAATGATATAGCTTTTCTTATAGGGAAAAGTAGAATTATGTGGCAAGGGAGGGAGAGAAAGATAAGAGGAAAAAAGAAAATTTAGTTTTACTATTCTCTAATCAATATATATAAGTATATAGGTATGTATAAATATATCAATGTTCTTATATACTTAATTGGTTAAATCAATTATTGTTATTGTTCTTAATCACCTAAATAAATTTTTCCTTATCAGTTAATATAAACGATATAAGTGTTACTCAGCTAAAAAGTCTCTTGAATATCTTATTACTATTATTGTTCGTTGTCTCAATTAATTTCTCCTCTTGTAATCCTTCACCACTCTTGCATCATATTGCTGTTCTAGTTTTTATCCATTTGCTCAGGCTTCCAAAGATAGTCTATCTAAGCTGCTGGGAAATCCACTTTAACAGTCTCTCTTCCTTCCCCATCCACTCGCTTCGAGGTCTTGTTTGTTCAATCCTTACTGTCCTTTTCAGTTATATTATAGTTCTATCCAAATACCGTTCAAAATAGTTTATAATCACCAGTCCATTCTCTCTCTCTCTCTGGAACTATCTGCTTGGAGTTCCTTTCACCTCCTCTGCTTCCACTTTTCTGTGCTGTCACTGTTTTACGTTACTCTTCGGTTCCTTTCGTCCTTCTGATCGCTGCCAATATCACCTCGTTTTCAAAGTCTCAATCGATCAGCCGCTATGTTTGCTGTTAGCTCTTGTTATCTTCTTGGGATTTACCTTTACCTCGATGTTAGTGTATTGTTTTTTCCAATCTCCGCTTCCCATTCCTCGGCTGTCAGCGCTTTGGGCTGGCTGAAAACAGCCGGGCTCTTTCCAATCGAAATCAAGGAGTTTCCCCTGAACCTTTGGGAGAGTTGCTTTCCTTCCCGAGGTCCTTGGGATTTCCCCTTTCCTTCTATCAATCTCTTCGGGATTGATAGCTCCTTTTCCGGCTTTCTAATTGGAAAATTGAGGCTTCAGGAACAGATCCCCGTTCCCTCGCTCCCAGGCACGCTGATGTCACTGCCGGAAGTCTGGATAAATGTGTATGTTCTATATATTAAGTATCTTATTGATTTAATGGAGAAATTATGGCAGAAATCAAAATACAAAGAAGATTAACTATGTGGAATGGAAAATTAATATGGATGGATTAAATCTGAATGTGACAAAAAAATTATAAGAGTAAGAAGATTTAAGAGAGGGGGTGCAAAAGCAACAACGGGGGGTGTTAAAGAATATATAAATTTTATTTTATTTTATTTGTTGGATATAGTGACTTGTATGAAAATGAAAACTGAGATGTATCTTTGTACAATTAATTGTGGATATATATGATATGCATTATGAGGATAAACATGTAATATGGGAAATATGGTGTATAAATAAGAATGGAATAGTTAAATGTATTAATGCTATTATATTTGGTACAAAGAACAAATAAGATATAGATTTATGTAGAATTAACGGATAGTACTGGATATATAGATTTGTTTGGATAATTATTAGGGATGTTAATCATTATAGTCATATACGAAAAAAAAGTGAATAAATAAATAAACTTAGATAAAGGGAAGATTATGGCCGAGATGAAGAAGAAAAGAAAGAAAACAGGGGTTATAGGTTATAGGATGTATAAAAGAAGACACGGGAATCACTTTGTTCATAAGAAATAGGTGAAAAGGAGGAATATAAAAATGAAGGAAATTAGAACATAAGGTAAAATTAACTAAATAAATATGATGATTTTTTTAAATAAAAATTATGTAGATGTAAAGGTATAATTATGTACTCTGACAACAGATGCTGTAAGTTGTGTGTTGTTTAAAAAAAGAGTACTGCATCCCTCTGAAAGACTTTTTACAATTTTTGACTTTTCAGTCCAGTTAAATATCTTTTTAGCCCATTTTTCCTGAGGAAAAGAAGCTGCCTAATAATTATGCACACCTTGATATAAGCTGTTGATCACCTTAAGCGACATGACACAAATACACATCACCTGATCTGCTTATATCCAATAAGCATTCAAGTTTATACAGCATGGAGGTGGAAAATATGCATAAAAAGTATTCATAGTGAGTCAAAATAATCACTTGCCTAATAATTGTGCACACCATGTATAGCTTCTGAGTAAACATTCAGCTTTACATCCCAAGAGAAAAATATATTTCTCAACCATAGTCTCTGCTGATTTTATTAAATGTACATGTCTCTTCATTATACTTTGCTAAAATTACAATTCTACATATACTTTATATAGTCCTACTAAGAACTGTCAGACTGCTGAATGGGCATATAAATAAACATTAAGACTATGAATATGAATTATCCTTCTATGTTTATGTATGTGTGTGTTTTTGTGTCTATGCCATGTATGAAATATTTAAATTAGTTTTAAGAGTATGTTTGCGGTATGTAGTAAAATAGGAAGTATATAGATACATACATTTTGAAGTCATATGACACTAATGCCAGGAGAATTTTATTTCATAAACTCTTCCTTCTTCTGTTTTTAGGCTTCATTCATACAGATATGACAGCCCATTTGAAAGAAGAAGAGCTGAAAAAAATAATTCCTCTTGGAAGATTTGGGCAGCCACAGGAAGTTGCCCAAAGTATTGTATTCCTTTTAGAAACTCCTTATGTAACAGGCCTCGTTTTGGTTGTAGATGGAGGCTTGCAGCTTCTGATTTAAACACTATGAATTCTACATGAAAAGTTATTCAGCAACTCTAAAAGTCTCCAAAGAGATATAAGCAATATCCTTCTTATTATATTTTAACTTAAATTAAAAGGAAGAAAACATAACAAGGTTCCATTTTAGTTGTGTTTGAAAATATAAGAAAGGATTAAAATAAATATATTCTAAAATCTATTAATAGAGTATTGTATTTTTCCTGCAAGATTGGCTAATGGAACATTGGATATGTTGTCATTTTTGTGAGATGGCCCAGAGAGGTTTCTGTCTATGTGGAGGGCAACCTTCAAAGCCAGTTGAGGATCTGCAGAATTCTAGGTTCTCTTGTTATTTTGTCATGTTCTGAAATAATGCTGGAGCTGGAATAGTATATTATGTCAGCCTGGAGGTTGGCATAATTAATCCCTACAATAGAAGATAAAATGCAAAGAAATAAAAAGAATACCATTCCTTCTTCCTTACCTAACTACTATAAACCAATAGGAAATAGATCCTTTGACCCCCTTCTGCCCAATACCTCCAGATTGTTCTGCTTGAATTATTTTGTAAAATCATTGATATCTTAAAAGCTAATTAATTTATTGTGATATATATTTTCATGAACCTGAGCTTATCATGAAAGTAGATTTAATTTTGAAAAACTGGTAGCATAGATCAGTTTACTTATGTGATGACACAAAGTTGTATTCTGCTAAATATTAAGAAGTGCTAATACATCATCTTTGAAATGGGCTTATCTATCATATATTTTGAAAATAAAGTAGGGAATTTTTCATACTTTTTTCCACAACCTTTCCAAGATGGTGGCAGTGAAGGAAACAGTATCAGATCATGGGGAGAGAAGTTACTAAATTATAAGGAGAGGGGGAAAGGGGAGAAAAAAGGAGCAGAAAGATAGATAAGGAAGATAGAAAGGATAAAGGAAAAGAAGAAATTGCGGTAAGGAATGTTCCGTTCTGGGAACAGTGAGGAACAGACTGAGATGAGACCGCTCATGAGGCTAAACGGTTTATTAAGGCTAACAACACGGAGAAGGCGTGGCTTGTTGCAGCGAGACGACTATCTCTGGGTAGAGATTGTCGAATCTCAGCCTAACCGGGGGTCCGAAGCGGACCCTGAACTGTCCTGGAGGGACAGTGAAGTACAGGGGCACCT
>JANHFT010006985.1:11668-23681 GCA_032467955.1 Pseudoxenodon macrops | reverse complement strand
GTTAAATCTGTTGCTGGTGCCATTTTGTGTGCTTTTGCATTGTGTGTGAGTCAGTACAGCTGCTTTTGCATGGTGTCCGAGTCAGTTGTGTTGTTTTGTGTTGTGTGTTTGTAAAGTGTAAAAGTTTTTTGTGTTCTGTGTAAAGTGTAAACTCATGCCCACCTGATCACCTGACCTCCAAGCCACGCCCACAAAATAAACCACACCCACAGAACCAGTAGGGAAAGTTTTTAGATTTCACCCCTGGACTACAGGGGAGGCAATATGGCTGGAAAATCATGACTAGCATCTAGGTAGCAACAGGACTCAGACCAGTATTCAACTCAAATGAACAGGTATGTTTTAGAAGGAGAGAAAGTGAGTCCAGATGGATAGCAGAAGGATAACAAGAGAGCAAGAAAGTATAAGCAAGAGGTTAACTTAATGTTAAGTTAATGGTTTTTGATTAAACCAGTATGGGGAACCTACTAAGAGAAATTCAGTCCCAGAACATCTGATTATTTTTTCTGAAGAAATTTTGCAGTGATAAGCTACTGTAAGAAACAAATTTGGAGAAACAAGTGATTCAGAATCGAGTAACTGAGGCAAGGACGCATTTGTTCTCATATCTGTTGAACATATCAAATGAATATATTTTAAGAATGGCTAGATTGAAAGATATGACAGTTGAAATCAAAACAGAAGGCTGAAACGCTAAAAATATCCAATATGAAGATGACACTATTTTTGTTTAAGTCCATTTTGAAAAAGCTTGACTCCTTAATGATTTCTATGGCTTAAATTAAAAAGAAAAACAACAAAACACACAAAGATGGAAGAGTAACAGTAAGACTAAATACAATGAAATTAACCTAGAGAGGGATTCCATAATCATCCCATTCTACGGCCTGGAAGAACAACCAAGTTTGCTCAGATTTCATAACACTAGAGATTAATTCACTAAAGTGGCTGTCTATAAAATGGGTAATCATCTAAGAGCATTCTATGATTTCTGTAGTTCTCATGGGTTGAGAAGACATAGTCCTTTGCCCATTTGGAAAACATAGGCTTCAATTTTTTTTCTGGCCAAACCTTTTGTGTGTCAATTCTGTAGACAGATAATAAAACCACATTTCCCTTTTTATTTATTCTCAACAGCCATCAAGTCTTCCAACATGCTGCCCAATCTAAGTTATTCTTGATTCTATGAATTTAGTTGGGAGTTTAGGGGTTAGAGAAATAAAATCCTAATCACATATTTCCCATTTAATATAGAGCAGTGCTTCTTAAATTGTATAAGGACCCTCTCAGGCGTCTGCAAAATCAAAATTATTTGCCAGCTATTGGAGATATTTTTTAAAATGTAAAACAATGTCATTCTTCTCATTCTTCCTTATTTTTAAAAAAATATAGATTATTTTTCATGAATATATTTTATTTATGTGAATATTTAATGGTTTAATGCAGCTATTTTTACATGATGCAATATATGTTCTACAAAAGTGTCAATTTTATCAATATCAAAAATATCAATAAATAAAATTGTACAAACAATAGCTGCTTTGGAGTTCTCCATAATTTTTAAAGAAAGCCAGCTAGGTGTAGTATTTAAGGCAACAAGCTAGAAACTGCAAGACTGTGAGTTCTAGATCTCTTTTAGGCACAAAGCCAGATGGGTATCTCTGAGCCAGTCACTCTCAGCTTTAGAAAGCAGGCAATGGTAAACCATTTCTGGGGGGAAAAACCAAGGAGACAGTTGTCTAGGTAGTTGTCAGGACTCAAAAAGTAATTTGAAGGTACCAAAATGAATGAATGAAAAGTGAGAAGATGTCCTGAGAAAAAAAGGTTTAAGAAGCACCAATCTATCTAGTCTTCAAGCTAATCCAAAATAGACTTTTTGAAATAAGATATGCTATTTAAAACAAACCTTAAGATTATGTGCTGTTAGTAGACAGATGAAGTCTAAGTAGTAGGGAGACTACTTTCCTTGGAAATGACAGCAGGCATTTGGCTATATCTACTGATATAAGGTGGAGCTATTCTAATGGATCAGTTAATCAAGATATCACTTGGAAATGTATGATTTCTAGTATTAATAATGTTTGTGCTTGAAATGATAAAATGTTTCTTTAGTTGCTACTCTGAAATACATTCAGGTAATTTTGGTCATAATGGTTGGAGAGGTCCCAACTTAGATATTTATCTCAGCTGGGAACTTGCTCAGCCACTTTATTGCATAAAGAACTCAGTGGTTCTGTCCTGAGACTGGAAAACAGAAGGGCAGCTTATTCTGATCTCATTCATCAACAAAAGTAATTTTGGCCCGATCCATTAGCCAAAGGAATAAGTATCACAAGTTTGTAAGTATCACAACTATTCAAGGAAGAATTCAAAAAACAAAAGTCTGCTCTTCCTAAGCTATATATAGTATGAACACTAGCATATTATTTTCACTTTGAATAAATCTTCTACCTCATCTTCCCTTATTTGTGTTTTTCCTAAAATTCCTAGCATGAGGGCAAGATCTGCTTCTCTTCTGAAACTGATCTGAACTCTTTGAGAAAATGTCAGAAATCTGCTTCAAATCAGGAGCCTAGACAATAAGGAAATAACAGGCTATAGATAAATTGTAGTAATTTAATGTAATAAAAGAGTACGTAATTAAAATTTATTGTCCAAACACCTGCACAGCAAGCTTTGCCAACATAATCTAAATTACCTGGCAGCTATCAACACCTCCAGATGGAAAGCCAGCACAAACCATATTCAATGTAACTGATCCACCATACCAGCTGTGTTTATTACATATTTTCTGCGGAATAATATCTACTTGAGCTTCATGTAATATTAAGTTGTCTTCACCTGTAAAAAAATGTAACATATCATGACATTGTGAAACAAATCAGTCATTGTTTAAGACAACTAAGCCTTTCTGATATACTCCACCAAGCTTACATTACACTTAACACTCTAGAAAGTATACTGCTGGTCAAAATAATCTTCAAGATTCATTCTAGTATTTTGGGAGTTGTGTCTAATTTCGTTTGGCATCCAACGTAGAACCCAAGACTGAACAGAACAGCAAGTGCTGTTAAGATTTTTCTTTTTATTATTTTATTTCTATTCTCATGAATTGTTACATCTTAAAGGCTTTGTTGTCCTTTTGTCATTAGTTTGTAATGGTGTAGGATTTATTTTTATGAATTCATTTTTGTGCTCAGTCTTACTTGTACAGTCAGCATGGCTGAGTTCAATCAGAAAGAAATAGGAATCAGTAAAATTAGGGTCAAATTACTCCCCAGTGCTTTAGACTAGATTTTAAAACAATTTATTTTATTCTTGTAGTTATTATGACATTAAGTATGTTTATTCATTTATTTGTCTCCTGCCTTTATTATTTGTACACAAAAATCAAGGCAGTGAACATATCCAACACAGTGATATATACTAAAAAGCGTCTATATTTTAATTGGGCTATTAATTTTAATATCTGCTTCAATCCTGAAGTAGTAGGCACAGTTGTCTAAAGGGTGGATCAGTAACATAATTAAGGATTAAACATTAACTAGCTATTAATTATATGCAATGAACCTTAAATTATAGTGGGGTTTATTTTGTGTAAAATTCTAATCCTGATGAGGAAAATATAACTTTAATTTTAAGGATTTCTCAAGGTAATTCTTCTGATAGATGCAGAAAAAAGAACCAAGATCTTGAATACTGTAAAGTAATAGCTGTATCCAAATCTTTAAAATCAAATTAAGACTGTATACCTGTATTCCTTCAAACCAGTTGTCCCTTGAAGTTTAAAATTTTTAAAAAATAAAGTTTAAAAAATACTGCAATCTTTAAAGTTAGTGAAGCTCCTACTTCCTCTATTTTGGTGTTTTTTTTACTAAAAAATTTCTGAAATTTCAGAGGCAGTTTTATATGTGTGGTGATGGTGGTGGTGGTTAGATTTTTTATCATGAATTAGTTTCAGTGTTATTTGCCCTCTCAAAGTTGAGGACCACAGTTTTCATTATATGGGCCAATAAACTCTACAAAAGCCAGACAAATTATACCAAGAAAAATGAAGTTGGTTGAGAGTTAACAAAAGTTGAGTAATTATGACCAAGCATGTTTATTTGTTCCAGAATGGATGCCTGATGTATGAAGAAGGTATGAAATAGAAAACTAAGGGGAAAGGGTGTAATGGAATAAAATGTTTACGATTATTAATTTAGCTACACCATACTATATTTGCTTTACTGTCATTTTAACAGAAATGCTAGAAATTGTAAAGATGACAAAGTGTGCTATTCTTGGTGCTGAAGGTACTTTGCTTGGGTAGTGAATCTTACCATTTAATCTTTAGCAGGCTAAACACTAGTGAAAACTTTTGATGGTTGTTTTTTTATAAAAGTTTCAAATGCTGGAAGCATTTGTTTCAAATGCTGGAAACATAGCCAGATTCATCAACATTCTAAATAGGCAGTTCTTTTTAGTTTGTAAGATTAAAAAAACAAATGCTTTGTGGATAATACATCTGTTCAGGTTGCTCATTCCTAATTAGTAAGATTGGGAGCAGAACTAAATGTAGTCTGGACAACCAAGTGACCTCATCTAACAGTAAAGAGAGCTGTTACTAATCATTATCATGAACTGAATGGGGAATGAGTTCAGTGCCCAGAAAACTTAAGATATAAGAACCAATTCATATTTTAAGAGTATAATTAGGGTAACAATTTGGTTTCAATGGAACTATGCAACTAGCCTCACCATGTCTAAGTAAAGTCTTCAAGTTGAATTTTACTCCTGATATCCACACAATTTTCTTAGCAACAGTACAAAAGTGGTTTCCTACTTCCTTCTTCTTAAGACATATTTTAATTTTCCACTCTAGCCTACAGCACAAGTACTAGTCCTTGAAAACCTTTCATTTGGATATCTTGCTTAGCTTCTGAGCTCAGAGTCCTCAGACAATGTGATCCACATGTTGTCATTTGCTGAAGCTCTCCCCATGTTATCTATCCCAAAATCCTGCATGAGAGAGGAGGCTGAATTAAGTAAACTGTAATTCGCAGAGAACTTGAGTAGATGGCAGCACTAGTTAACGTAATGAGTCAGTTTGGTATAGAGATACTATAGTTCTAAAGTTAAAAAGTTAATTGGGTCCACAATTTCCATCACTAAGCAATCCAGCACATGACCACATCACTTAGGGACAGCAATCTCTTCAGTTTCTCTTGCAGCTGTTAAGCCAGGACCATGAATTATGGTAATATGTAATTTTGACTCCTGTCGGCTTTCAACAATTAAAGTTAGTGGGGAAGCCACCAGGAAGTTGCAAGACCCAGACAGCTTGCAAGCAGGCTGCCAGGCAGGTAACTGGCTGCTGCTGGGTGGAAGACAGAATGGGGGTGAACAGTTGCAACCCTCTTAAGTGTAAGCCAGTTGCCAAGCATCCAGATTTTAATCACATGACTATGGGAGTGCTGGGACAGCTGGAATCTTTAAACCAAGTTGTAACTATCACTTGTTCAGCACCATTGTAACTTCAACTACAAACAGTTCCTGAACAAATTAACCAAGGGCTTACTTGTAGTAGTTCTTGTGCTGGCCTAAAAACAGGCAATAGCAAACTACTGTTCTACTGCTGCAAAGAAAGCTGCATGATTTTATTTGTAAGTCACAGGAGTTAAAACTGAAATTGAAGGGGGCTTTTCAGTTCAGGCAGAGGGAATGCCCTCCAAATCCAATCTGCTGTTAACAGAGTTCCTCTCTGCCCTTTCCCTGTACTGCAGGTTACCTTGTTCAACACTTGGAGGAAGGGAGGATGAAAAAAGAGGGTGGACAGCAACAGTTGCTTCTACATGTTTAGCTGCTTGCATATAAATCCAGATTCAAAACCTCTTGGATATAGAGGCCCAGTGCCAAAATAAAAATAGCCCTTTTGTATCCTATATTTGTAAATACCTAATTTCATTATCCAAGATTTTCAGCATTCTCTGAAATATAAATCCAGCCTAGTTTTCTTACGACCATGTGAAATCCCATGAAGTTTTTTTTAACTTTTTTTATTTTGTCAGGCACGTATTAGATAACAGATATAAGGTATAAATATAGTTATTAATACATGAAATAGAACGAATAAAAAGGGATATTAGGACAGGGACGGTAGGCACTTTGGTATGCTTATGCATGCCCCTTAGTGTATAGTAACAACAAAAACATTTGTCAGAAATGTAATATTCTTAACACTTTAAGAGAATCAAAAGAACTATTATGAATACAGTGGAACATGTTTACTTTTATTGCATGTTGTTAGTTTTGTTTTTGTTGCATAGTAATTTTTAATCTGATGTTTGTACATTGTTTTTATATAAATGTCGCAGAAATAATAGAAAAGTACCTTTTTCTTTTGTTCTACCCCATCCAGATATGTAACAAGAATACTGTTGATTTGTCAAAAGATTTGTGGCAGGTAAGCAGATCGGGTGAATATAGTCATTGAATTTGATGGATCTGACTAGTATTATCAAGGCAATATCATTGTCATATGTGTCTGCCATAAAATTAGGATGTACATAGATAGCTTTAATCCGACGCTTTATTGTATGAGAGTTATCTTCATTAAGATTATGCAAGCCAATTACAGCCCTCCAAACGGCTGGGTTCCTAGGACAAAACAAAGCTTCTATAGGGATTATTGTTCTTATTATTACACTGCTATTTTATAACTTCTATAATATGGACATTGGTTTTTTTATTCCATTCAGAGTAAACAATAAATCATTAAGTACTGATCCTGATTAAAATTTGATATGTGGCTAAAACAGGCAAACACCAATTAAAAAAGTAACCCCCTACTCTACACATACATATATACTATCACTCCACTAAGTTACGGTAAGTATCCTGCTTCCCATAGTAACTACTGCTCAGATGCTTATAGGATATCTACATGTCTCTCTGGTGGAAATATATACTCAGCATTACATATAGCCAATGAAATTGTTCAGTCCAAGCCCTTTTTAAAGTTCATCACTTTTAAAAACCTTAAAATGTTCTGTATTTTACTAAAGTGTCAATTTTATTCAGTTTCTATATCCAAATCAATCAAATCATTAATATGACCATAGACCAGGTTTAATCAGTTTCTGTAAGTATTGCATGTATTTACAAGTAATGCTAATAGCCAAGTGTTCTTTCCAGTATTTTAAATGTTTAATTACCGTATATGCTTTGCAAAGTAAAGAACAAAATGCAATTAATTTTTAATGTCAAAGTGTCTTTGAACTCTATTTTAATAAATTTGGCTGCACAAAATTTACTGTTTGAAACATGCCTGGGTACGCAGAAGAAAGATAAACTGACAAGAATTCGGTAGCAGAAGTAATGTTGATAGGGAAAATGTTTTGCTTGTAAAGGTGGGGATAGAAAGTGAGATGTCTCCTTTATTTCTTTTCCACATCTTGTTATACATTGTGCGTTTGTTGTGGTGTGCTAGGATATATGGTTTGTCGGTAGGTAGAATAGGTAGGTATTTTTTCAGTCTGTATTTCTCTGGACATGATGTTTGTCTTCTGTGAAATACCTATTTCTCTGTATGTCCATATAAATCTAAAAAATAAATAATATACATAAAAGCAACTTTGAATGTCCTGATGGACCACAAATTAATCATAAGCTAGGGGTGTGATACAGTCTCTAAAAAAGCAAATGATACCTTGGAGCAGACTTTAGATCATTGACAGTATTTGCTTCAGTCTCATGTTCTGAGAATTTATCTGGAATACTACTGTTCAAAAAGGCCACAGACAAATTGGAGCAAATTCAGAAGGCTACCAATATGGTGAAATATCTGGAAACCAAGTCCTATGATGAATGGCTACAGGATCTAAATATGTTTAGAAAAATGATTGAGCATTTCTTAACTCTACAAGCCATCAGACATTAGAACAAGGTGCCACATCTGTAAGTTTTCTGTTTTAGAGATCTTCAAACAGAGCTCAGATGGTTATCCACCAAAGATGCTCTAGTGGATTTTGCACTCAGCAGGGGCTTGGTTTAGGTGACCCTAAAATTCCTTCCAACTCTTAATGCTGAAACAGTGTTACCCATGCATCCTTCAGCTAGCTGAAAAATAATGTATGTATGTAGGCATGGCTCCATCCATCAGATTTAGAAAACAATGGTGGGGAAGTAAGTGGAGAAGACAGCATGGTGAGCCTATTGTTTTTTTCACAGCCCAGCTTTTTGATATTTTTTGTCATTTATGTTTTATTAATATTTGACTAATTGGCCATATTAACAGTAAAACGATCTATAAGAAAGGTAATCCCTGAAATAGTGAAGAATTAAGTCTTACATAGATCACTAAGGCGACTCAAATGACATTCCATTCTGCCAGTAAAAAAGAGATGACAGAGAATGAAAAATCCCTGTCAGTGGTCTGAAGGTTGAATGCTGCTCAAGAAGCCTTGGGATGATTTAATAGGAAATACAATTAAGAAACTTAAACAAGAAATTGGATAAATGAGACATTTGGATTTGAAAGGATTTGCCATGTTTGAACAAATAAACAACTAAAAGATTTGTCTTCTCAAGATTTGAAGATCCCCAAATAGCTAACAAACTATATGCTGACATTATGGAAAACGAGTTTAGTTATTGGAAAAGTCCAGAAAATGTTACTGACACTAACTGAATTTGGCTAATATACAGAATTATAACAGATGATATTTTCTGAGAATTAATAGGAATCAGGAGAAATGCAGAAAGGGCTAATTTAATTGGATATTTAAAACTTAAATAAGTGATCAGATTTAAAGCTTTCATGTTCAATGTGTCATAGAGATACTTGTCTTAAGTTCAATCAACTGCAAAAGCCAAGAGATAATATGTTTTTAAAATAATCAGGTGGAAAAAGAAAATTCAGCAAAAAGCCCAGGGACAAAAAAAGATAAACTGGAATGGAAATCTAGTGTTATACTAGATATGCCATTATTAAAAAGAGAAATAAGATATAAAAGGGTGGGGTGGGGGTTTCCTTTCAATTATTTCAACAAGGAAGAGAAATTGTTTCTAGGCTGTCAAAAACAAAACAAATTATCTAATAAACATAAATATTTCAATAAGA
Organism: Pseudoxenodon macrops; assembly: GCA_032467955.1. Lineage (NCBI taxonomy): Eukaryota > Metazoa > Chordata > Lepidosauria > Squamata > Pseudoxenodontidae > Pseudoxenodon > Pseudoxenodon macrops. Next base: position 14,578 of record JANHFT010006985.1, on the reverse strand, counting down.
ATTAATAGAGAACCATCTGTAATGTTCAAACAACTGATACTACTTATGTGAAGATAATACAATGAGATCTTTTAACATTTGGGACTCATAAGATGGCAGCTAATTGTAACATAACTGTTTGATGTTGTTTTAATATATTTTGGGAAATAAAAAAAATACTAAAAACAGAGAAGTATTATTTAGACATTATTTAGACATGAGATTAGCAGCAAAGGGAGGACCTGGAGCTCAGTGTAGCACTGTCCTAGAGACTTATTGGCAAGTGTAATTAATTCATAGTGAACTCAGTTCACATATAGTCTAAACTGATTGGAAGGGTAAGGCTAGTGAAGAGTAAACGGAAAAGAAAACTGAGGGTGGTCTATGGAAAAGGTATAGGAGGCACAAAAGGATAGCTAGACAAAAATACTTTCATGAATATAATCACAAATGTATTGGTAGGATAGCTGAGATTTTCCTGTTGGTAAGTTTGTTTTGCAGGAATGGTAAGCCACACAACAGCAGAAATATAATATAAGTAGTCCTCAAGTTACAATGACAATTGGAATTGGAATTTCCATTGTTAACTGATGTAGTCATAAACTAACATCATGTGATTGCATTGGACGGAAATTCCTACAGTCCCCAATGCCATTGTTAAGCGAATATCCTGGGACTCCTCACAACTTCCTGTTAATTTTCAACAGTCAGTGAGGAACCCAGCAGGAAGTTGCAAGTTCCAGGCAGATTGCAAGAAGCCTGGCACACATGTGACTATAGGATGAGAAGATACAAAAAGGTGGGTAGGCAAGAACAGATGGCTTGGAGAGGGTGTGCAAGTTATTGGGACATATACATATACCTCCTTGAGAACATAAGGTGATGGTTACGGATTTATATTATTTAAAGAACAGAATGGACAAATTCAAAAAGAATCAAACTAACAAAGGCTATTAATTTTAGTACATATTTACTATCTCCAACTTGCAACAGTGAAGGAGGAATATTAGTGATTCAGCTTCCCAAAGTCATGTTTAGCTACTGTGTAATAAAGATGTTTGCTTGATGACCTCATGGCCTGAGCAAGCAATTTCTTCCTTTCATTGCTGTCCAGCAGAGTTGCTAGAGGAAGTGAAAATCAGATGTTTTAAATGAAGAAATTGGATGAGCCATCAAACTTGTAAGTTAAATCATGGAATAAGAAAGGAGTTAGTTGGAGGAAATATAAAGTTTAAAAAATTGAATATAATAATATATGATAAAGCAGAGATAAGTACTATTGTAAAATAAGGGGAAATAACTCATAACTATTTTTAAAAAATCCTCTTATCTTGCATACAAATATTTATCATTAAAATAATTAGGTTTGGTCCTGGTGGCTCTGAAGATGAGTATTTTATTACTTTAGGATTGGATATGAAAAAGCTTCAGGGCAAATAATTAAACAAATCTATTGAAAGCACCAAAATTTCTTCCTATACTATTTGTGTGATCCTTGATAAATATTCTCCTTTACTAGATCCTTGACAAGTAGCAATAGCACTTCGACTTATATATTTACAGTACTTTAAAGCCCTCTCTAAGTGGTTTACAGAGTCAGCATATTGACCCCAACAAACTGGATCCTCATTTTATCGACCTTGGAAGGATGGAAGGCTGAGTCAACCATGAGCTAGTGAGACCCAAACTGCTGGCAGCCGTGAACAGCAGAAGTAGCCTGCAGTACTGCATTCTAACCACTGCACCACCATGGTTCAAGTAGTATGAAGCTACACCTGGTTCAAAACTCAATTCTGTATAAGCTAGGAAAGGCATGTTAAATCTGTTTTTCATACATAATTATATAATATTTGGTCCATACTTCTTTGGTCAGTAGATTTATCACACCTAAACTGAAGAAAAAGTATTAGAATGGAAAGATACATACTCTGATGTTTTAATGCAGTGTGCTGCTGTCAACACTATGATTTTATTAATTAAAGATCCACCACATATATGGACATATCCTACACCAATTGCATAAACTTGAAGACTAACTTGCCAAGGCCATGCTCCTAGCATAGAATCATGTCCACCTACAATTCGAGTTCCTGTCGCTGTATTTTCCATAAGAGGCCTTGTTCCACAGACTAGAAACCAAAGAAAAATAGGTAAGCCATGTAAGAAACAGCATTCATGCAGCAACAATATATTTAAAGCAGTATTTTACAAAACCACATTCTATAAGAAATATGAAACAAGAAAGATTTTGTGGAACTGAATCACTTCTATTTAGGTTGTATGACTGGACCATATATTACTAGTGAATTTTATCTTAGCTTACTTGTACAAAGTCAGCCTCTGTAATTAATGTATGGTTGAGTGTGTTGCACATGAAAAAATACACCAGAATCAACAGGGTGAATGGTGAAATGTAGCTGAAAACGAACTATATAGCACGTAAATATTTGAACTTAGTTCCATCAGGTATAGGTTCTTTACCCCTGTTCCAATTCATGGGTAAATGAGGCATACAATCTAAATAATGATCCCAAATTGCATTCAGTTGTGACCAATGATTTAAAGACTCATTATTTGAAGATCACAGAACTGGTAACATAGATACAATTTAGTATGTAAATTACAACATTGGCCTCAGCGTTCTTTCTTTTGTTACTACCCGTAGTCCTGAAACTTTGCTTTATTTCCTAGCTTCTGAGCTTTCCATTCCAGTTGCGATGGCGTAATTACAGACATTTCCCCAAAAGCTGGAAACAGGTAAGTTATAACTATTTGTTTTCGAGTAGATCCCAGCACAGAAATTCAGGGGTACGGGCAGACAAGGAAACCTCAGAGGCCACGCCTGCATACTGTTAACTCTTCATTTCCTTCGCTCATTTCAAAAGTAAAGAAGAGGGAGAGAGGTCCACACGCCCGCAACCTAATTGCTGC
>JANHFT010006984.1:59691-74747 GCA_032467955.1 Pseudoxenodon macrops | reverse complement strand
CTGTCAGGCAAAGTTGGCAAGTTAGTTGCCTCACAGAGAATTTGTTGGCTGTTGTGATTTGTTTAATAAATCCTGTTAGCCTTAACTATTGCCTGGCCTCAGTTCCTTCCCAGCCTTAGTTCTCCCGACAGAGCAATCTGCACCTTTTTAAAAATATAATTTTAATGGATTTCTGAAATCTCAAATGGTTTTTGAGGTTTACTTAGAATCACAGACCAGTTTCTTTGGATCGTAATCATGTTATGTATTATGTATGAAAACATTAGGAACCATTTCATAATAATTTCCATTTTTTTCTGAAACATAAAAATAATCTAGAAAATCTAGCACTGAAAATGGAAAAAATGATTTCTGACGTCCCTCATGGACTCTTTCATATATCTAATGGTGTACATTTTTACAATATAAGGAAAGGTTTGAGCGATAAAAGGGCAATTCATTACACACAATATCAGCCACTGACTTCTAAGAAACAAATGCCATTTAGATAATAAAATCAATTCACACTTACACAAATGAAGTAGGAACTCCTTTGAATAGTAAGATTCATGCCTTTTTAATAAGGGCCTGCAGGCAAGGCCTTTCTGAATGAAGCAGACATGAGGAAACTTTCTACCTAATTGTGAGCTCATAGGAAACAATGTAATGATTGTTAGCTGGATTTAGCAGGTGTTCCTGCTTCTCTTGTTTCATGGATTTCAGCACCTGCTATAGCAATATTAACTTTTCAGTTTAAAAAGTCTTTATTGTCTGAAAGCAGGTTGGCACAAGTTCTTGGCTGAAGGTTTCATTTAGTCTTTGAGTGAAATGCTGTTGGGCTAACTCAGAAAACTAGAGGAACCTCATTTTGCATGGTCTGTGTTCCATTGGGTCACATAAGCAACTGATACAGATAAGAACTTGTTATCTGTGGAAAATACATTGGTTTTGGTACTATGTTTGATTTATCCATCATTACATTTGCAAATATATTGCAAAGATTCACATTCAAAGGTTATTGTCTTCCTGTTCCAAGTTAACTGAATTAACTTTAATGAACTTATTCTCTCCAGAAAAGGCAGTACCTAGCTCCTAGTTGGTGGAATGTGGGTAAGATTATGTTGGCTTGCAAGGCATTTTCTAGATTATGAATTCTATTTTACATAGACTATCATGAGTATGTTAGGAGTAGACTTAAGTGGTACTTGTGGCATTTGCCTAAAATGTAACATATCTTTCCCATTAATAAATAAAACTGCATCTGGCATGGAAACAACTAAGGCTTAATCTATTATCCCCATATTTTAATAAAAAGCATTATGTGAAATTCTAAATTGTTCAGAGCCATAATGGCTAATAATATGGGCCAATCCAATGATGACTTTAAAGAAGGAATAAGGAAGATTGAGACTTGAAATATAAGAAGAGTCAAAGATCAAAAATAAACCAATAAAACAAAGAAGATGGACAGAAAAACAGCTTTGAAACTAAGAAAAAGAGGAAGATTACAATAATGCTGATTGAAGGTGCTACAATCTTAAGTAACAGAATGCACCCAGAGAAGAGATGTATGAATTGGTATCACCTGGATCAGTGTTGGCAAACCTTTTTCATACCAAGTGCTAAAATAAGAACACAGGCAGGCATGCGCATTGGGGTGTAGCTTCCCAGTACGCACACATGGGAGCACCAGAAACCAGAAGACCAGGTCCCTGGTGTCCATGTGCATGCCAGGAAGCTGAGTTTCCAGTTTCCAGTGTGCACATGCTTGCCGGTCACCTGGTCTTCCGGTTTCTGGTGTGCATACTCACATGAAGACCAGCTTGCCGGCAATCATGCACGCAATGGAAACCAGAAGCTCAACTTCCTAGTGCTCACATTCACACCAGGGAGCTGCTCCTCCAGCGTTCCTGAGGACGCAAAGACCAGCTGGCCAGCATGCACCTGGAAGAGCAAAGGATGACGGCTGGCATGCCTGGAAAGATTGTTCAGTGTGCCACTTCTGGCACATGTGCCATAGGCTCGCCATCACAGACCTAGATGCTTGTGGGAATATATGAAAGTAGGAATTCATCGGTTAGCAGCAGCTTTGTCATATCATTTAATCAATTAAGATAATTGGAATGAATTTGTAGGAAATTGGCAACATTCATAATTAATGTGATTTAGGAGAAAATTCATTTGTGACATTGATAGTTCAGAACAAGGCAAGAATCTGTGATGTATGCAAATGAATGCAACAATTTTTATAGCTTTCTGTATTTTTAGTCTGATATCTTTATAAAATATCCTTTGCACCCCTTGGTACATTTTCATGACATCCAAAAAAACCCAAAAGAGCAAAATATGAGTGTTGAAGGCTATGAAGTTGCTATGTAACATAACATTCCTATGACAATTGCAATGGTGGAAAAATGCTATTTTTCTCTTACTCAAAAGAGAGATAACAAGTAAAAAAAACAATGGAAAAAATATTAATGTTGCTGATAAAGTGTTGGATAGAATTCTGATTGAAAAGACCTGAGAACTAACAATGAGCTAAACATACAGACCAAATGGTTGCCTTTCTTCAGATAAGAGCACAACATCATAGAAATAGAACATGTAATATATGATAAAAATTTGTAAAAAAAGTTATACGTAAATTTAGAACAAGTAAAATCAATAGGTGCATCTTTGCTGAAGCTTGAAAAAGTTATGAAATGTTAAGACATACAAATATTGGTAGAAAGTATGTAATTTGTAATGAGAAATAGATGTTTATTGAAAGTGAAAATGAATAAAAGGAATGAAAATGGAAAAGAGTTTATTAAAAGGAAGTTATACAAGCAAGCATCTAAATACTTTGTAATATGAAAGTAAGAACTGAGTTAGTTTTCCGCTTAATAGCCATTTGAAGTTACAATAGATCTTCCGAGAACTACTTATGACCCATTTTAAAGTTACAATGATTATACCCCCCTCATCACATAATTGAATTTTGAATGCTTGGCTCACCTTTATGGCAATTTGCAACATTCCATGGCCATATGGCTATAATTTGTGATGTGTTTTGCATTTACTGCCAGTTTATGGTAAAAAAATTCCCATAGAGGAAAATGGATTCACTTAATGACTATTCACTTAATAACTGCAGCATTCATTTGACAATCACAAAACAGCCAAAAATTGGATCAAGTGATGCAATGCCTTTACTTGTGATTGCAGTGACTTACTATCTGGCTCAATTTATAGTCATAAGTTGAGGACCACCTGAATGTCAGTAAAAATTTAGAAGTAAATTGAATGCAAATGAACTAATTGTTGCATGGAACAAATGCATGTATGATAAAGCAAGAAGAGATTAGAATCAATAATGAATGGATGGTTTCCATTGCTCCTTTCTCTTAAATTTAATTTTAAATAACTCCAAGTAAGATAAGCATCCCTATGCAAGTATCTAGACTAGGTAATTTTGTTCTTGTGAGATTGTAGACTTTCCTATTCTATGGATAGCACTGTTACTGGATCTGGTAGATTTCTATAACAATATAAACCATTTAATAACCATTTGGAGGAAGTTAAAACCTGATTTAGTAAAATGAACATAGGCTATATATAAAAAAGCAAATAAAAATAAGGAATAATTAAAAATATATTTTTTAATATTTCTCTTTCTTCATCAGTGTAAACAGTGAACAGACATTCTGGCCTATGAAAAATGAAAGTGATAGATTCTCTTCTCATCAAAAACTACTTTATGACTCCTGCTTATGGTCCAAAAAATATGGAAAGCAGATTTCTATCCTCTAGTGGTCATTTGGATTTTTGTAACCCATATATGGTAGTCTCAATTTGAACAAATCAGAATGTGACAACTTTCTAAATCAAGGCTCTCCAAACTTGGCACTTTTAAGACCTATCGACTACAACTCCCAGAATTTCCCAGCCAGCAGTCTTAAAGTTGTCAATTTTGGACACTCTTGTTCTAAATCCTGGTTAATTGATCTGCGCACAGTAAAAACACACTCAAGTAAAGCACGATTAGTTTCTTCAGATATTTTTTTTTCTGACAAGAGCTATAAAAACCAGAACTGCACCTACAGTTTGTGTTTGAATAGATTTCCCTGGAATGAAGTACTTTTGTTTAGGCTATATCCATCACTGACAATTTTATTGTACTAAAGGTTTTCTACAAGGGATCCTTAACACTGATAAAGGAGTAGATTCTAATAGATGTGTCTAAAATTTTTGAATGATCCATGTTTTTTTCCTTCTGTCCTAATCATTCTCATTAGTGAGGTGAATAGAGCTTCTTTAATTGTCTGTTTAGAGTTATAGCTTACTCACACCACATAATAGTGAAAAACTGAAAACTTTGTGAATTTGTTTGATTCAATTGATGAATTAGGCCCCTACTTTTCCAAGTCAATTTGTAATCTCTTTGCAGCAGTTTCCCAACTTTACTGATATGTGTACTGTGCCTATTTTGTACACATATACAAACCTTTAAGGATAATACCATATTGAAGAAATTAAAAAAGGCTTTTTCTTTCATGCCAAAGATGGAATTGCTTTCAGTGACCCACTAACCTGAATACTAGTCTGACTTTTATCAATTAATAATAGCTCTCTGCAAAATAACGATACCCTCCAAACACAATATTCAAAGGGTTGCAATCTCTTAAGGGCTCAGTTGTGTCCTTGAGGTTCTTTTCATGTTCTGTGATCATCTGTGTCCATGTTTATGGCGACACTTCTGCCAAAGCAAACTGTGATGTTTAACCAATGTTACTGTGTCTGAATCTGCTGTGTCTGTTCAATAGCAATCTTGTCGATTTGTGAATCCTGCCTGATGATCGCGGCCATTACAATATTTCTCCTACAGATATTTTAAACTGACCTTTTCTACTTGTATGTGGGTCACCTGTTTCTCCTAAAGTGTCCTTATATTAGTAATGTGTTACCTTGCTAGAATCACAGTCGAAAACCCTTCAGCTTTGCTTTGCAGCAATAAATTCAACTGACAGCTGAAATTTGGAACGCTCACTTAATATTGATTCTGAATGAAATAACAAGCGACATGACCTTTTGGAGAGTGTAAAATATGGCTGCCACAACATCTGTGCCACATTTCTTGCTGTTTAGTAATATGCTGTAACAGCATGGAGCTGGCATTAAAGCTAAGCTTTATTATCAAGCAGATCACTCCATCTCTGCTTTCATTAAAAAAAATGTTTTAAGCTTTCAAGGGTTGGTATAGCAGGCAATACACAAGCATAATTTGGAGACCTAATTTAGAGTCTGGTAGGAAAAGGTAAAGGTACCTGTGAATTCAAAAATCTATCTAATTAAGCAATGGGCACAGAGATTTCTCAAAAAGGGACATAACTTATTTTAAAATCTAGTAATAGCTTTTATTTTATCTTGCCAAATAGGGGAGAATCTTGCTTTTCACTGACAGGGGTAAAAAAAAAGTGAAGGTAAAAAGCTGTTTATAGTTTCCGGGACAGGAGAAACACATTCTAATTTAGCATAGCCCCAAGATAGCCTGAACTTATTCAGTTATGCTAGACTATGAAACGTTTGCATCTGATTACTTTATTTTCTCTTTGAAGTGCAAGTATCTTTTAAAATATCCTCTGAAATAGCACAACATCAATTTCTTCACTTCTGGAAATCCTATTTAAGCGGGGTAAAGTTGTCAAAACAGTCTAATTCACTCCAATACCATGGCTCCCAGTCACAGAATATCTAGCAAGATATATATATATATATTATATATTATTTTAAAAAGTGCCATGAATTGAGGACTATTTTATGTAACTTTTGGCTTCACTTCCCACTATTGTTCTTATATTGCACTGATTTATTCCATTATTTCCTTCACTTGGTGAAAAGGGAGAGAGAGAACTGCACATATTGTTACTTCATTTTAACGTTAAACATTAGGATCACAACATGTTTTCAAGGCGAAATTATTTCCATCTTTCATAGTTTATAGTTAAATATAATTTATAACTAAAATGCCTAAAATGTCAGCACTTTAAGTTGAAGTATAACTTATGGAATAAGAAAAATGCCTGTATTCATTTATCATCTTAATAGCCAATATATTGCAAGTCTTGTTTCTGCCTATATCTGAGTGGTCTGAAACTGGGGTAATCTATATCAAGTATTTTATTAATAGTTTACCTTAATGTATTGGGAATTGTAGACACTGGGTCTGATTTAGTTAGCTCCTCTTGCAAAGACACAAATACACACAGATAATCAACATCACTTTTTATTCACCTGCTGGCATTCAGGAATCTAGTATCAAATACTTATTTTAAAGTGCCAGTCAGTTGTAATTAATAGTCACAGATACATGACAACCAAAATAATATTGGTATATATTTAGTAGCTTAAATATTTTGTCACTGGAGAATGCGGTGATATGTGAATTAGCCCTAGGTCTCGACAGAAGGCAAAACATGGTCAGCTTTAACTGTGTTAGAAACTGAAACATCTGTAGCCAAGTAAGTGCTCAGACAAGTGTTCTCTAAAAAAATATTAAAGCTACAGACTAGACTGGTAATTTCAAAAAATAATTCCTTTTTCAAGGAAGCTACATGAGTCCATGAACCGCCAGGAGACATGCTAGAGTTGAAATAAACTTTAAAGCAAGAGTGAGAATGCAAATTGAATTTCATATGCATACAAATATTATATCACTCAATATACAAGGAACGTAGTCATACTATTTGTAAATATTTTTTGTAATATGCAGACACATACAAATTCCATCCAGAACATCTCTTTCTTCCAGACTCTCCTAAAATGTTTTATGTTTCATTTTTAAATACTTTATGAATATGTTTACCTGGATGCATTTACAACTTTCCAGATGTCTTACTGGTAAATATATGAAGATCTTTGAGAATTTTGAGGACGTGGGTTTGTGCAAAATATATCTTTGCCTTAGGCCAAAACACAAATCTAAACATATGCTTCAGTATATCTAGCAAAGAATCAACCTAGCTTACTTCAAGTAATGAAGATTAGAGAGTTGAGGCAAAACTATGAAGATCCATAATCTTCTCCAGTAGTGTTCATTAAGCTAAAACTCATTATAAATTAACCAGATTTTTTACACCTTACTGGCGCTCACTATACTAGTGGCTCAAATATAAACCCTGTAGAATCCTAATATAATATTCTTCCATACAGCAATATATCTCCTTTCAAACGTGATGGTTGCTGGTTATTATATTTGGTCCTTTTGCAGGTTACAGTATTCATTATTTTTATTATTATTGCTTATTCCCAGTTTGTTTTAGATCAAAAGGAAGACAGTTAGTTGAAGGCATATATTATTAAATGCAAGCAATGATGTTAAAAGATTACATATGGAAGCAAATTTGAACTATAGCTCAATGATGAATATTGCTGTATTAACTTGGGCAGTAAAACAGATTGATTAAATTGATCTATATTTCCTGAGTCCAATAGGAAATAGTAATTAATAAAGGAAAATATTATTTCTCTGAACATAATTTATAGACTTAATAATAACTGAATGTGCATATAAAAGGGACATATGTGCCACCACTGCTCATATAAATCATTTAAAAATGGAAATACAGTAGATATATTAAAACCTTAGTATATTCAGTAGACCAATAGCTCTTAACCATTTCTTAAAAAGTCATTACTCATTATTGACGGTTAGACTTATATGCTGTTCCATCTGATTTCTGTTCTAAGAAAATAGATGGCCTTAAAAGACAGTGAACCACAATTTCAGCCTACTAAATTTTCATCAAAGAATGACAGGATGGAAAAGTGTAATAACGATAATAGAAATTATCATTATTATGGTTAGAGAGTTCTCTGAAGATAGGCTTCAGAGTCCAAAATATTGGAAGACCTCTGGTCCAGGTGACCAATCCAAATTGGATCCTGTAACAATATCCTGGGACATGTATATTTGCCTTCATTTGTGAGAAGAACTATAGCTTGTTATTAGTCCTGAAATTCATGATAATATTCATAATAGAAATAACAAAAATAAAAATAACGAAGTATTAATTTGACAATTATAAAGAACATGTACAGATGTCACAGAAGAGAAAAAACAAAGATATCCATCTTCAGATGCTTAGCTGGCTATAAGTGTTGTCGAACTCAGAAAAATTATTTCCAAGTATATTTGTGTTTGTGTATATGTGTGCATGTGTCTGTGTGTTCATGTGTGTGTGTTTATATCTATATCTATATCAGAGGTCGGCTCCTACTGGTTCCATCCGGTCCTATAGAACCGGTAGTAACTTAGCGATGATGTTATGAAGCCGGTCCCGTCGGTGTCTCCGTATATAAAATCCATCTTGCATTTTGCTTCTGTGTATGCGCAGAAGTTAATTTTTGATTGCTGTTTGCGTGCATGCGTGCTTTACAAGCGCACATGCATCCCGACTCTGAGCAAACCGGCAGCAAAAATATCCGGAACCCACCCCTGATCTAAATGATGTATAGGCATTAAATATGTGTTTCAATTTTTAGATATTAATACTAGTAATAAAAAAAGATACTAAAAGGGTTTAGACATCATGTAACAACCACAATGGATATGTCTTGTGACCTGCTAAGCCCACCAATCCTATTATAATTTCCTGTGATCTAGGAACCCAGACTTCAAATTACTTTACAACTTGGCTTATGTCTCATAATTATTCTCATAGCTACATTGTTAAGAATTGTTATACAGAGAATGTTTTGAAATTTTAATGGTTTCATATATTTCACTTTTGTTCTTTTCTATTTCCAATTGAACTATACACTGCCTTCAAAAGAGATGTTAAAATAACACATGGCAAAATCAATTAAAGGATCAGAGGTGGTCATGGCACGAAACTCTGAAAGGGAATTTTGCCAGTTTTATCTGTTTCTAGAATGTAAGTGTACAAGCCAGATTTTATTAGTAAATGGCATATCCAGAACGTAAAATTATTAGCCCTTAAAAATCTTCAGAAGATTAAAGTCTCATTTTCCTGGGATATTAAAATTTTACCTGCTTCCTTTCTTTAATAGTTGTGGCTAGCATTTTTTGAAGACAGCAAAAAAGAGAGACTTTTTAAAATTAAAAAAAAATCATACTAAAATATTCACAAATTGAATGATTTGTACATTCTCAGCTCAGGTAAGATTCAAAACTAATCTGATTATATGTATATTAGGAACAACTAAGCATCTTTCTACAGCAATTATAAAGCTTTCATGCATAAAAGAGGGCATTTTCTTTAGCATTGGGCTAATCCATCAAGGGTTTAGCTTCAAAGAAGAAACGTGGAAATAGGGGAGGGAGGAATAACAAAGAAAGAATGACTGAAGTTGGCTTATAAAGTAGTGATATTTCTTTTTCCATTAAACTACAGCGGATTATTTTCAACTCTTGAAAATCCTGAAGTAACTTTAAAATATAATCATTTTTCTTTCTTTCCATAGCAGGCCACCCCACCCCTGACTACACAAATGCATTGTGGGGGGATTTTAGACAGTAAGATAGAGCTTCTTGAAATAGAAGCTCTGCTTTGAAAAATTCTGCACTTTCCTGACATTATATAAAGGCTTCAGCTCTTCTGGGAACATTTAAACTGGCAGAATCTTTCACCAATATATACCACTTTCCAGACGTTATGAGCTGATCATTATTTTCAAAGGAAAGATGCATTCTGAGGCACAACAGGCAAGTTATAAAGAACATATGTCGGTAAATGGAAATACGGAACAATTGCTGCTGAAGTGCTTAAATTTTCTGGATTGTTCCAATCTCCTTCTTAAGACACTATTCTGTTTTGTTTGCCACTTATCTATGACTCTCCTACATATCATTGCCAGGATGATACTATGATGTGTCACTATGATATGATCCACAGCATGCCTACCTGCCTACCCGCCTCTCTCTCTATCTCTCTCTCCTCTCAGATTTGTATAGCTGTCCATTTCTTTTAAAAGAATAAATACTTCTAGGCAGCATTTACTCTGTTGTTGTCTCAATCCTGTCCTGTTTCACCTTGATCAGATATATTTTTTCTTCATTTTTTAAAGTGACCAGATTATGACTACTGGAATTTATCTTATTACAGTATATATCTTTTCTCTGTCTGGTTGAGATTCCCACTTTTGGTGTTGTAATGGTTCTCCTGTATTTGTGCTCCAACTCAGTACAGACTGAATAATAGATATATGCCAGACATACAAATAGAAGCTTAAATCCCAATTGAAACAAAAAAGAAATCATGTTGGCGATCCTATTTTTATCAACAGCTACATGAAAAAGTGCTGTTGAGTTTTGTCCAAACCAGTTCCTTCTATTTTGAACCCATGTTCTTCTTCTTCTGCCTGGACCTCATTTGCCTTCAATCTTTCCTTGGAAGATTGAATGAAGTATGCCATATTTTTCTGGGTATTGCATCACATGTCCAAAACTTTCACTTTTTTTGTGGTTTTGATTACTTCCCTTGACTTTCCCAGGCAGCTTATCACCTCCTCATTTCTCCTCATATATAGTATTACAATACTGTAAACCTTATTTTCCTGGATCCAAATCTCATACGTAAGTAAGCAAGGTACAAGTATAGACTGTTTAACCAATTAAGATCTGGTCATCCGAATACTTTACTGTTTTATTACACAATACATATACCCTTAACTCTGAAATTCTACTTATGTATTGCTTCACCGGTACAAACCCCTGTTCAGCATATTAATTCAAATATTAACAAAATAATATAGGTTCCACTAGATTAAAGAAAGTAAAAAAGGTTCCCATCTATTCTGGCGGCACTAAATAACCTGAATTTTTAAAAAGGCATTAAAAAAAATCCTGAGATAACGTTTTTATGGCTTACAGTGATGGCTAAAATTTGCAACTCCATCCAGACCGAAATATACTTTCTACAACAACTTCAACATTAAAGAAAAGGAAAAAAAATTTCCAAAGCTCTGCATAGGTAAATTTGGTTTTCTTCCATTTAGTCATGTCCAATCTCAGAAACTGCCTGTACAAGTCTGTGTTATTTTCCTGGCAAGATTTTTCAGAAGTAGTTTGCCATTGTCTCCTTCCTAGGACTGACTGAAGTTGACTGGCTCCCAAGGTCACCAAGTTTGCTTTGTGCTTAACGTGGGACTCAAATTCATCATCTCCCTGTTTCTAGACTGGTCCTTTAATCATTACATCAAACCATAAAACAGATGATAAACTCCTAGATAAATATGGAATCAGCATTTGTTATCTACTTACTTATTTTAAGGTGTCAGATACCCAGCATGACTGACTATAAAAAAAATAAACCAAAGATTTTCATCCATGCTTTTCAATTAATTTATCTATCTATAAATATGTTATTATTCTATGTCTAAACTAAGACATATTCAGTGAAAGCATTTGTTCAGGGTGCTATGACTTGATCAGCATATGTATTTGCACATGCATATTCATCAGTCAAAAAAGAGAGTAGGTGCACAGTAGGTATGGCAAAGCACCCCATTGATCAAGAGAATGAACATTTATCTTGAGATTATAAATATTCATTTTAGAAGTTTTCATCCCAGTGTGTGGGTAATAGACTAGAGCTGGATGAAACTAGTTAAACTCAATCTTCATAAATCTATATGTTCTTCATGACTAAAAAAGACTCAGTATGAAAAGTAAATGTAATCTGTTCACTAGAGAACACCATGTAAACATTATTTCTCATGTATCTAAAAACAGTCAGACTGTCAAAAAAAAACACCTAATAATTTATTTCTTACAACTATGAAACAAAAATGATAAAACAGCTAAATACCTTTATCACATGTTGCAATGAAATCTAGAAGTAAATTGAGAAGGACTAAATTAAAAAGGATACATGGGAGAGACTGATTTGTGGCATTATATTACTATATTAAATTTGTGGAGTACATTAAGATGGAAACCTCAATGTACATCAATTAATTGTTATATTAATTTCATTTATTACATTTCTATTCCACCTTCCATCTAGGAAAACCAGGTAGTCAACACCTGCAGAACAGCCAGATTCACTATTTGGTATTAAGAATGTTATTTTTATATATTGCCATGTTTTGATTTTGTGTTTGGATGGATAGTTAGAATTTTAGCTAGAAAGAATAGAGAAGAAGAGTCTCACACAGACAATATGGCATATATAGAGTAGATTCTTTGGCTTAATATGTGCTGAAGATTCTGAAACACACAATATGGCATGGCTAGATAAGAGTGTTTACTGCATTCCAGCATAAACCACTTAACACAGTGTCTTCTTATACCAGTGTTATTTAATTCTGGCATTTCTCATTCTTTCTCTGTGTCTACAGACATTGTCTCTTATGCTTTTCAACTTTGAAGCTGGGTAATTGTTGGCACCTGACAAAACTGTAGTCTGAGCTGAGAAACTCTGGTTCTCAACTTTACTCCAGGGCTACAAATTTCATGCTCTAGCCTACACAAACTGCCACCAGAGACACATAACACATATTCCATTCTCTTGAGTGAGAAATGGCTTTGGGTCATGCGCAGAGTCAGATTATCCCACCCCCTTCCTTCTTGAGCACAAGAGAAATCCATTATTCATAAAAATTGACCTTAATTCTAAACAACAGTGCTATTTTAAACAACCTATTTTAAATACGCAGTAAAACTGGTAAATCCAAAAGTGGTAAGGATTGTTTTCTATAGCCACTGATTAAAAATGGAATTTCCAAGAAGCTAGCAAATTGAAGAAAATGGAAGCAGGGTATTTTTGGTGTGCTAAGTCATGCCTAATCATTTCTATATATGTCTATACTGTATATGATATTTTTTAATCAAGCCTTCATCCATCAGGCTATAAATAAAGCTATAAAATGTTCTGGGTTTTTGTTGTTATTGCTGGAATTTACAATATTTATTTAAAACATCTAACCAACCTTTTTTTAGACAGACAATCCATTTGTAGCTATCTAATGGTTTACTTTTTGTGTTAGTTTTAATCTTGTCTAAATATTTCAGTAAAAGTGTGTGTGTGTGTGTGTGTGTGTGTGTTTATTAATTCTGTCTTAAACATCCAGAACAGACATATTATTCAGAACACAGAGGACAGAACTCACAACAACGAGGCCCCTGTCCATTTTTTCAGGACTGACTCTTCAAACCTTTCCCAGATGACTGAACTAAGATGAGCTCAGATCAGTCAGGTGGTTTGATAGTATTGATCCAGCAAGAATACAGTTCTGAGAAAAACCCTACAACTTTAGGTTGAATATTTCTTCTAGCAGCCCTGGAAGTATATCCCAGCTATTCTTTATCAAGAAGTGATGTTGTCACTTGAAACAGGGTCAGATGCAATAAAATCAGGGAAGCAAGGTAATTTCTAATAAAGGTTTTCAGTTTTGCCCAGTTGGATTTGCTTCTTTTTTTTTAGTAGCACTCTAAGGTGTCTCCCTGATCTCCTCCATAAACCAGGGGTTAAAATGCAGTAGAGCAGGCAAACTCTGCCCACAGCCAGGAGTTCAATCCTGACTGGCTCAAGATTGAATCAGCCTTCCATCCTTGCAAGGTTAGTAAAATGAAAGTCTAGATTGTTGTGGGCAATATGCTGACTCTGTAAACCGCTTGTAGCAGGAGTGTCAAACTCAAGGCCCGTAGGCAGAATCTGGCCCATGGGGTACTTAGATCTGGCCCATGGGGCCCCCTGGGAACAGCGAAGGATCATCCATGATGCCTCTACCAGTGAAAATGGAACTTAGGAGGGACAAGCTTCATTTTCACTGTCAAGAGAGTTTCAGGAGGCCATCACAGCAGAAAATGGAGCTTGCTAGCCCATTTTCACTGGTAGAGCTCTTGAGCCATCAAAGGCGCCCCTGACACAAGTGATGTCAAATTGGCCACACCCACCATGGTCATGCTCACCCTGGCCTCCCGAGATCAAACCCAACCCTGATGCTGCCCTCAATGAAATCAAGTTTGACACTCCTGGCTTAGAGAGTGCTATAAACCCCTATGGAATGATATAGAAGTCTAAGTGCTATTGCTTGTTTTCTATGGGATCCATTTTCATAAAGTCTGCATAATCCAAGGCCTTGTCACATATCCATTCCAAGCCATGATTAAGGCTTCAAATCGTGCACCAAAGTTTTGGAAATATTTGTAAGTTCCCTTTAAAACCTCACTGGGTTTCACTAGGGTAGTTCAACTGAATAGGCCCTCCTCTATGCAGCAAGTTATAGAGAAATCCAACAACATGATTATTATTTTCTGTGACAAAGGATTGAGGTTGACAACTCATATCATGTCACAATCACCCCAGTACAAAAACCAAATTAGGTATCAAACCTCTGCTGCAAGTTGGTAGCTGTATGGATCTGAACTTTGGGCCAAGCTGGAGAAAACAAACAATCACAGGTCCTTCCCCTGAAAGATGTGTATCTTACAAATCAGAATTCTTCTAAGTTCTCCATGGGATGTTTCTCTTGGATATAATTCTAAGGGAAGTTGTTATGCATACTAACATTGCAACTTTGCAAAAAAGAAAAAAGAAAGAAGTTCTGATTGAATTTCTGAATAAAAAAGTATTTCCATATATCGTTGAACTACATTTTAGCTAACAGGTGGTTTTTGCCCCCACATTTTGGTTTTGGCAGCTTCTTATAATAGCTTTGAATGTCTCCCGTAGAAGACCTGATGCTCAACGTACGGAGCAAAATTGGTTTTGTTCTCAAAAGTACTGGAAATTTGGAAACTAGGTATTTTTAACAGAATAATTCCATTCAAAACCAAGAGCATGCTTTAGCTTAGTGCCTCATTACTTCCTTTTAAAAGATATAACAAGGTTAAGCTTGCTTCTCTAAGTATCTTATTAATATTCCTTTAGTTTGACCCTTAATCAGGAGATAACTGACTAATTTTTGTTGTTATAGAGCTGACAGGCAGTTCTGGCAATACATCATACTGCCTTTTGGATTATGTATGAGTCAGACCCCCCCTCTCTCTTTATTTATATATATGTAGGTATTTTGTTGTTCGGGTTCTTTCCCGTGTAGAATCAAAGGTGCCATTAGCACAACGTTTCGGT
>JANHFT010006984.1:6172-51189 GCA_032467955.1 Pseudoxenodon macrops | reverse complement strand
CTTGTGTGTCCAATCACACTTGGCCAATAAAGAATTCTATTCTATTCTATTCTATTCTATTCTATTCTATTCTATCAATAAAGTGTCAGTTTCCACTGAAAACAATGGAGTTTTTTTTGAAAGTTTGTAAAGAAAAGCTATTATCTCCAGTTAGCTTCTTACTGGAATTTTCCCAGTTCCAGGGAAGGCAATTCAAGAACAGGTGGAGGAACTGGACTTTGGGAAAAGAAGAGTGAGCTAAAGGAAGAGAAGGGGAATTGGATAGAGGTAGGAATGCAGATAAGGATGTGGACATGTAGCTGGAAGCTATCTGAAGAAAGTTCATGGGCTGTATTTATCTCCCTTTAAGAGAGTCACAATGCTTGCCATAGAATTAAATTTCCAGCTGCTGAAAGCAATAAAAGGAAAAGAAATGTTTATAGACTTTCTAGAGATATATGGTTGGCCAGTTTATTTAATTCACAATAATGTATTTGAATTGAGTCCATAGAAAACTCACTATTTCACCGCAATAATACCAAACAACAACAACAGAAATAACCCAGCCAGTAACACATCCGGTGACACATCCAGATAACTTAAAACATCAGCCCTTAGCAAGCTCGATAGTTTTTATTCAATTGGGCAATTTTTGTTTGTTTTTATGCCAGAAAGCCAAAGCAAGTCAAAAGAAGACTGGATTAAGAGATACAACATCTTGTCAGAAACGGAAGAATACTGTATAAGGAACCCAGAAATTTCATCTGCTTTGAAATCCTCATTTTGAACACGCCTGGAGAAGGCCACTAAAAAGCAGAGAGGTAGGAGCCATCTCTTCTTGTTGGCCTCCATCCTCCATGCAACTGGTATTTTTGTCCCTAAGTGCCTCCATATTTTCTATCACAGCTGCTAATTGATGGTTGACATTGCCCATCATCACTTGTTTTAATTCTTTTCTGAATGCCATCAAAGTCTATAGCCATTAGCACATGTTCATTGGTCTTATATTCCCATCTTTTATCAGCACCATAATTGGTGATCATTGTATGTATGACAGAGTCCCATCCTTTTCCTTTTTTTTCTTCCTTTGACTTAACAATGATAGCTACAGCAATAGCATCTAGATACGCAGTTATATACCGCTTTATAGTGCTGTACAGCACTCTCTAAGTGGTTTTACAGAGTCACCATATCTCCCCCCAACAATCTGGGTCCTCGTTTTCTAACTGACCTCAGAAGGACGGAAGACTGAGTCAACCTTGAGCTGGTGAGGATCGTAAATCCTGGCATTGGGCAGAGTTAGTCTGCAATACCGCAGTCTAAGCATTGTGCCACCCTGGCTCATGTATGAAGTGTACTTCATGTATGTGTTAAATGAGCTATGTTGCATCGGTCATTTGGTTTGACAGATGGCTTTCAGATCTGCACTCATCCTTTCCAGTGTTTCAACTGGCAATACAAAATATAATCTGCAGGTGTCACCATTGCCACTCTGATGGCCAGTCGGTGAAGCTTTCTTCCCGGGCTTACTAACCCCATAGAAATTGTAACTGTCAAGTAAGTAGCTTTTAGCACTGAGTTCATACATGAGTGAACTCTGAGGCTGGGATGAATTTCTCCTTCAGGGGCCAACTATTTCGACTAATGTGTGAATCCATGCCAGAACAAAGGCATTTTGTCCCCCATTGGATTTTTAAATACATGTTCTCTGCCTCTGAACAAATATAGATCCAGAATTTGGTATGTGCATCTGGGTCAGTTCATGATTGGCACTTGGGTTTATTTTCTATTTTTGAAATCGTCAGCCAGACAGCCAATGAGGTGGTCATACTGGATTAAGAGAAATCTACCTTGTTATCCTCTTTAGGTAAGAAGTGATTTTGGGCCAGTCACATTCATCTCCAAAAAGGAGCACCAGGTTTAGTGACAAATTGGATGAAGACAAACCCCTGGTTGTGCCATGCATTGATGGCTGTGCCGTGTGAACTAGGCTAGCACAGAGTAAGCAAACAGACCCTACAGTTGAGTGGAAAAGAGGCTAAGAAGAAGAAGACTTCTTAGGGGAGACATGATAGCTGTGTTCCAATATCTCAGAGGTTGCCACAAAGAAGAGGGAGCCAAACTATTCTCCAAAGCACCTGAGGGTAGGACAAGAAGTAATGGGTGGAAACTAATCAAGGAGAGAAGTAATTTAGAACTAAGGAGAAATTTCCTGACAGTTAGAACAATTAATCAGTGGAACAACTTGCCTCCAGAAGTTGTGAATGCTCCAACACTGGATGTTTTTAAGAAGATGTTGGATAACTATTTGTCTGAAGTGGTGTAGGATTTCCTGCCTAGGCAGAGGGTTGGACTAGAAGACCTCCAAGGTCCCCTCCAACTCTGTTATTCTATTCTATAAATTAAGTTTAGAAATAAACTTAAACTGCAGCAAAGATACATTAATCAGACTATTAAAACCCTGGGATACAAAAAAACCAAGTTAATCTAGAATGCAACTTTTATAACAGTTGGCTCAACTTAATACCTTCCCAATACATTGATATCCAAGTATACAAAATTTCAAGTTAGCACAGAAGTTATCATCTCAATACAACCCAATGCAGTTTTAGAGTCTTATCAATGCTTATAAGGTAGAAGGCAATGCTTCCCGTAACCATCCTTTTTCTGTAGAAAACCCCAAAGGGCAACACACAAAAGAAAGGATTCATTCGATCATTCACTTGGTCCTAATATTATCAATTTGGCCAAGTGTGATTTCAAGTGAGTTCAAGGGATCTGAGCTTTACCCTTTGCATTGCAACTGGCCATATCAAGGACTCAACAGAGGTACTCTTTAATTGAACTTAATTGTTTTTCTATAACACTTCCGGGGAAAATCTAATACCAATTAGTAGGTGTAGACTGTGAAGCAAGAGTTGCTATAAGCCTTACAGCCTTGCCTTTTGACACCACCCTTTAGCTGCAGTATTAAAAAGGATGCACTTGCCAAGGTGGTTAAGTGGGAGTTGGAGACACACACACACACACCCCAGTTTATGAGGAAGCAGAAATGCCCATACTAGAAGGAGGGCTGATGAGAACTTTAAGCTTCAGGAAGGTCACAACAGGGATTATGTTGTTATGACCAATTCTCTTTCCTTCTGGGGTTATTTACAAGAGCTAAAGAGCAACAGATGAAAGATAAGCTTCATCTCAGTTCAGTATCTACATTTCCAGAGCCCAAGAGGAAGGAAGTGTATGTGCCAACTTTCTTAAGCTTTTGCTGCCAAAGGGTGCAGAAGGTGTTGCTGCTCAATGATTGGGTTCACTACATGGCTAAGTATATTTTCTCAGCTTGGCATATCAAATAAAACCAGTCAGTGGTTTGCAAATATTGGTTTATGCCTTAGTATATCATGTCAGCCAGTGCAGTTAGTTTATTCAGTAAATCATGGTTAAACAGACCATAATTTACATGGGTTAGCCTAACCCCTGCTAACGTAAACTCAGATACACAAACGATATACAGGTTGTCCTCAACTTATGACCACAATTGAGCCCAAAATTTATGTTGCTAGGTGAGAAATATGTTCAGTGAGTTTTGCCCCATTTTACGACTTTTCTCACCACGCTTGTTAAGTGAATCACTGCAGTTCTTAAATTAGTCACACAGTTGTGTGTGCGGCTCTGCTTTCCCCAGTGACTTTGCTTGTCAGAAACTTGCAAAAGGGGATCCCATGATCCCAGGACACTGCAAAGGTCATAAATGTGAGTCAGCTGTCAAGCATCCAAATGTAAATCATGTGACCATGGAAATGCTACAACGGTCATAAGTGTGGGAAATGGTCATAAGTTACTTTTTTCAGGGTTACTGTAACTTTGGTCACTAAATGAATTGGTGTAAGTCGAGAACTACCCATATAGTACAAAAGAAGGCAGCAGGACCAACAAATGAATAAATCTGGAAGTACACAATAACTACATCTTTCCTCTCTCATTGTCTAGCTTTACTGAAAATTGAGCATTGTGGGCCACCCAGAGTTGTATTTTAAGACGGGCAGACACACAAATCTTTAAAATAAAATAAAATGTAAAAATGAAATGATTTTTTTTTTAAAAAGGCTCTCTGTTGAAAGCTGTCAATGGGATTTCGTGCCTTGATTTATCTCTGTGCACTGAGGACAAAAAGTCACATTTCTCCAGGCACAGAGAATTCAACAGCAATGTCAAACCCGCTACCAGAATTTTTGTGCCAGATCCAAATGCTTGCAAGAATTGGCCAATGGTTGAAGGCAAGCCTAAATTGGCAAAGCCAAGACCTCATGCCAAGGTTGAAGCCAGGCGTGAGTTCTAGATAATAACAGCTTGAAGAGAAGTTGTTGTTTTTTACAGCTGCGCAAAAATTCAACGATTCTACAACCAATTGCTGTAGTATTTTAATTCTCTGACAAAGGAGGAAATGACACGAGGAGTCAGAACGCAGATCTAACTTCTCTTTAGAGCCAGTGTTGACCATTTCTTCCCATCCTTACTAGATAGGAGGGCTCCTAACCAGCTATAGACGCGAATAAAATAGAACAGTCAAGTCGTTTTTCCGCTTCTGCTGAATCAAAAATCCTGCTATAATAAAAAACGCCCGAGTGAGATCTCAAGTCCCAAGTCTGCATTTTATCAACCAGCAACGAACCGTCCCCACCCACGAATTTAGTAAAAAGGGGTGTGGGGTTTTTTCCCCTCCTTAGGTTCCCCTCATCGTGGCCAGCCTCCCTTGCCCTGGAAGGAAAAGGGTCTGCCCCTGCCTTTTTTTGGGGAAGGCGAAGGGGTGGGTGTGGGTGGGGAGAGAGCCAAGCACTCTGCATATGCTTAGCGATACCCTGTTTTATTGCCGATTCATATTCCACACTACCTCACTCCACGTCCACAACCTACCCGCGGTCGTTCCAACGAGGCAGAAGCGCACAAAAGACGCGGCCAGATGGGGGGTTCGGGGGAGAGACGACAGAAAAGCCCCTCTTCCCGCCGGTTCTCCTTGTGGGCGCTGGAGTAGCGCCGGGCGCCGCTTCTTCCGCTCTCGGTTGAGAGGAGCTGCTGGGCGGGAGGCGGTTCGAGGAGCCCCCGAGCAGCCGAGGTGCCCCTTGCCCTTCTGGGGCAGGGAGGAAAAAGAAAGGGGAAAAAAAAAGGAGCGGTTCCCTCCCGAGCTCCGCAAGAAGCAGACGGAAGGAGAGCATCGGGCACGGACTGAGAGAGGACGGGAGCCACATCGCCGCGAAGGCGGGGCTTCCCGGCCGGCCGGGCGTTTCAAAAGTCCTTGAGCGACGTGGGGCTGGAGGACCCTGGGAGCGTATTGGTGTCGTGGGCCGGAGTGGGTTTATCGCGCGCTCTCGCGGAGCTGAGGGAGCCTGGAAGGCGTCCGGTGATCCCCAAGAGCCCTTTTTTTGGGGGGTGGGCTACCGCCCCCCCCTTTTAACGACAATAGAGGAAGGGAGGATGGAGGGAGGAGAGGGACTTGCCTGTGTGATGCCTCTCAGAAGTAACGTGGCTCGGTGCTTAAAAGAGACCGAGGGATCGCTACTACAGTTATTCATTTGAACTAATCAATTAAAGCATAATTCCAAGACTTAAAACAGTATTTCAGGTTTCCTCCTTCCTTCAGTACAGTATATTGAACACGAAAAGGAGAGGGGGGGGAAATGCACAAGATACTTTAACTTCAGAAGTTGTGGGAGCTTCAACACTGGAAGCTTTCAAGAAGAGACTGGGCTGCCATCTCTCAGAAATGGTGTAGGGTCTCCTGCTTGGATGGCGGGGTTGGACTAGATGACCTACAAGGTCCCATCCAACACTGTTAAACTCTGTTATTCTGTTGTTATTTTTTTTAAGTGCTTCAATGTCCTAAAAGTACTTTTCAAAAAGCAACTGGACTTTCTTTGAGTTTTTTTAAAGTAATGTTTTGCTTCTCATCCAAGAAGCTTCTTCAGTTCTGACAGAATGGTGGTGTCATTCTCCACCATTCAGTCCGAACTGACGGAGCTTCTTGGATGAGAAGCGAAATGTTTCCAAAGGAAAAAAGCAAAGAAAGTGCATCTTCGGGACATCCTTGACCTGGATGACAGAATCCCTATAGACAGGTATGTATTTATATATGCTTCCCACTGTGCTTTTCTTCCGTTGACTTGTAGAGGACTTCATGTTTATTGTAACCAAGCCAATGCTTCTTTTCTGCTAACCAGAATACGAGCAAATCTATTTCCCAGTCCACTGATCAATTTCCCAATCTCAGTCCAAGTAGTGTGAAGAGCCCAATAATCGTTTACAGTTGCCTTCCAAATCCCAGAGTTTGGAAGCTGGAAATTGACAACATTCTTTCACCATGTGTTGACAATAGTTCATTGTCTCTCAAATAAGGGCCTACCTGCCAAAAGTCTGTTTTCATATCTCATTCAACATTTTTATGCCTTTCTGCTTGTAACTGTGTTTTGGAGGAATGTATGGGCCAATCAAAAAGCAGGAAAAAAAAGACGAGCCACGGGGAATTACTATTTCTCTCTGCCTAGATCTTTATTAGGCAAAAGCTTCAATCAAATACCCTTCAATCTTCTCATCGTTGAAAAGGCTTGGACAGTTGAGCCTCTGTGGGATTCCTTGTTTCAAAGACTTGTGCAATTCTTTTGTAAATCAAAATTGCACGCAGAGATGAAAAACAAATTTTTATACCTCGCTGTCATTTAATCCTGGATTTTAAAGAAGCAGGATAAGAAAAGTATGCACACTTTTGAACTTTGCTGTTGGAGAAGATTACTGAGAAGGCCATGGATAGATAAACAAATAGATAATTGACCAAATGAACTCAAGAGTTTTCACTCAAGTCACAAAGGACCAGGTTCAAATTATCCTATTTTGGATTTTTTTTTACTTTATGAAAAAACCTCAGCTCTCTGGAAAAGATAGTCCTCAACTTAAAACAGTTTGTTTAGTGACTTTTCGAAGTTACGACGACACTGAAAACAGTGATTTATAACCATTTTTCACACTTACGACCACTGCAGCATCCCCATAGCCATGTGATCAAAATTCAGATGCTTGACAACTGACTCACATTTATGACGGTTGCAGTGTTCCAGGGTCATGTGCTTCCGACAAGCAAAGTCAACAAGAAAGCCAGATTCACTTAACAACCACAATTGAAGTGATTCATTTAATAACTGTGGCAAGAGAGGTCATAAAATGGATCAAAATTCGCTTAACAACTGTCCCACTTAGCGACAGAAATGTTGGGCTCAATTGTGATCATAAGTTGAGGACTATCTGTAATTATACCGTAGTTATAATGATATAATTATAATTACAGATAATCCTCGACAGGTAATAGATGCATATTTTTGTATCTTTATTTTTTATTACATTGTAAGCTGCCCATAGTTGCCTCAGACAGTAAGACAGGCAGTTGTATAAATTTAATAAATAAAAAAAGATAAATACTCAACCTTCTGTCAGAACTTTACTTTCTCCTTCTAGTAGTAACAATCAGTACAATCAGAGAGTTTCTCTGTTGATTTTCTGCTAGCAGATAATTTTTGTAATACAACCTACATTGTTGCAATATTTTGTATAGAGCTGTGATGGCGAACCTTTGGCAGTGATGGCGAACCTATGGAATGTGTGCCACAAGTGTCACGTGGAGCCATTTCTGAGGGCACGATGATAGCAGTGTTCCAATATCTCAGGGGCTGCCACAAAGAAGAGAGAGTCAAAATATTCTCCAAAGCACCTGAGGGCAGGACAAGAAGCAATGGGTGGAAACTCATCAAGGACAGGAGCAACTCAGAACTAAGGAGAAACTTCCTGACAGTAAGAACAATTAGTCAGTGGAACAATTTGCCTCCAGAAGTTGTGAATGCTCCAACACTGGAAGTTTTTAAAGAAGATTTTGGATAACCTTTTATCAGATGTGGTGTAGGGTTTCCTGCCTAGGCAGGGGGTTGGACTAGAAGACCTCCAAGGTCCCTTCTAACTCTGTTATTCTATTCTATCCTATTCCTTCAAGTGTGCGATGTCTCTGCAACACCATTCATGCACATATTATGAGTCCAAAGGGAAACATTCTGCAAAAGAGGAGAGCTATTTTTTTTTTTGCTGTTCTTTTATTTTTATTTTAGAGGAAACACTTGCAATGCTGTGATAACTTGGTGTTCAGCCCAGTATGTGAAGCAGAGGTGGGTTCTGAATCTTCTTCGCTCAGGGTCACACCTCAAGCGCGTGTGCGCAGCAGTCGAAAACTAGCTTCTGCGCATGCGCAAAATCAAAATCCAAGATGGTGGCACCCATGGAGACACACCAACAGAACTGGCTCCGTGACATCATCACAAAGTTACTACCGGTTCTATAGAACCAGATAGAACCAGTCGGAACCCACCTCTGATGTAAAGCTTAACCTTCTGCTTAAAGAAAGTAATCAGGTAAGATTAAAAAAAAAAAATCTTTGAAGATTTGAAGTTTGGAAGCAGTACCTTGGTATCTCTATCCATCAGGCCTGCTTCTGCCTGTTACTTAAAGTAATACAATGAAAGAGATTGATTCAGGCAATTTAAACTTGTTCCTATCAGTCTTTCATACAGTTTCGTAGTTTGCTAATTGGGAGTAGCTTTTGACTCCAGCTGTGGCATAAATATTACAGTGCCCTTGTTTGACTATGCTAGCAAATCCTGAAAATATGTGCAGCCTGGTTAAAAAAAAATTATGTTGTACTTGTTTGTGTCATATTATTTTTTCCCCTCTGATAGTCTATAGTGAAATGGGTTGGGGAGGGGGTGTGTGAAATACATTGTTGTTTGCTGACAGGATTTATCGCTTGGCCTACATCATTTCTCTAATTCTTTATTGCCACAATACCCTGGGAAAGTTTTTATCTCGCTTGGAGTAGGTGATAACGTCAATGTGATTGATTAGAATGCAAAAACAAGATTAGGGACCAGTGATAGCTGTACGTGCAGACTCAAAAGTCAGACTCAAAGTCAGACAAGAAGATGCAAATATATTTTTATTCAGTATCGAGGGGGGGGGAGTCAGAATCGAAAGGAATGAGATTCGACATCGTTGGATTAATCCGGCATTCCTGATCAATTCTTTTCTGAGAAATCCAGCTCAAATTGCAGGCAAAAGCAGCAAATATGGACATGGCATTTTGCCATTGTTATTTTTTGTCTGGAGCAAAAGAATCTGGCCTGAATAACCATAGAGGACAAAAGTAGATAAACCTATCGGAATCACCTTCAATAATGTCCATGTTACAGAATAACAGGGCTGGAAGGGACCTTGGAGGTCTTCTAGTCCAACCCCCTGCTAAGGCAGGAGATCCTATACAATTTCAGTCAAATAGTTGTCCATTCGCTTCTTAAAAATCTCCAGTGATGGAGCTCCCATAACTTCTGGAGGAAAGTTGTTCCACTGATTAATTGTTCTCACTGTCAGGAAATTTCTTCTTAGTTCTAGGTTGCTTCTGTTCTTGATTACTTTCCATCTATTGATTCTTGTTTTGCCTTCTGGTGCTTTGGAAAATAGGTTGACTCCCTCTTCTTTGTGGCAGCCCCTTAGATATTGGAACATTGCTATCATGTTACTTCTAGTCCTTCTATTCATAGGTAAAGGTAAAGGTTCCCCTCACACATATGTGCTAGTCGTTCTCGACTCTAGGGGGCGGTGCTCATCTCCGTTTCAAAGCCAAAGAGCCAGCACTGTCCAAAGACGTCTCTGTGGTCATGTAGCCGGCATGACTAAACGCCAAAGGCACAAGGAATAATGTTACCTTCCCACCAAAGGTGGTTCCTATTTTTCTACTTGCATTTTTATGTGCTTTCGAATTGCTAGGTTGGCAGAAACTGGGACAAGTAACGGGAGCTCACTCCATTACGAGGTGCTAGGGATGTGAACCACTGAACTGGCAACCTTTCTGATCTACAAGGTCAGCGTCTCAGCCACTGAGCCACTGTGTCCCCTTCTATTCATAAAAATAGACATACTCAAGTCCTGCAACTATATTTTCTTTAGCAAGGTTTACATGTTCCTTCAGCAACTTGCTGCAATAGATTTGAAACATTTCTGGTTAATATTGAAATATTAACAATGTCTAACAATGGTAAGTCATTGCAGTCATAAGTCGAGTTGGACCCAATTTCACAATAATTTTTGTGATGGTTGTTAAGCAAATAACCACAGACCTTAAGCAAGACACACAGTCATTAAGCAAATCCAGCTTCCCCAATGGGCATTTTTTGATGTGTTTTCTTTTTGTTGTAAATCAGCAAAAAAGTTGTGATTACCTGACCACAGGACCCTACAACCAGTTGTAAAAGTGAACTGGTTGCCAAATCCCCCGAAATTGTGATCATGTGATCACAGGGATATTACAATGGCCATAAATGCAAGTGCAGGTGGTAAGTCATATTTTCTGAGATCGCCGTAAATTGGAACTGTTATTAAATGAATGGTTGTAACTTGAGGATGGACCTATACCAAGTTGTCACTGTAGTTTGGACTATGCCATGTACTTGAGGTATATGATGTACATTTTTGCAACATAGTTTTTAAAACCCTTTCAAAGGGTTTGTTGTGTCCTGTCGGCCGTGCGCCTCTCCAGCAACCAAATCAGATGAGGAGGAGGCGTGGGAGTCAGGGTCAGCATCAAGGCAACCTGAGAGCTCTGAGGGGGAAGAAGGAATGGAGCAGGCAGAGAGAGAGAGAGAGAAGTGGAAACTGGCCCGTCCGTCAGCCCTTAGATGAAGAGTCAATAACCCCCAGGTCTGGAGGTGGCTGATGAGGAAGAGGAGGAACAGCTGGGTCCAGTGCTTTACGCGCAGATGCTCAGAAGGCAGAGGAGAGGAGAGCAGTGAAAATCTGTGGGCTGGTCCTTGGGACAGAAGAGCCACCGTTGCTAAACAAAGCCCCACTCTAGCTCTGGGGATAAGAGGAAGGGGGCGAGGATGAATAGATGTGGCAGAGAACTATTCATCTCCCTGTCGGACAGACTTCTTAGCCTGCATTGAGAGAGAAACTTTTTGCCGGGGATGCTGTCGCTCCTAATAAAGGAATCATTGCTTCAACTACAGAGGGTTTGTCATGTTTGGGAAGCTGGGTCAGAACAGGGTTGCAAACCTTTCTCAAATCTTAGCAGAATTACATTAGATTTCAATAATGCCCAGTCTGGCTCCTTGGGCTTCCAGACAGCTTTAAAAAATCCAGTTTATGGAAAACTTACATCCAGTTTTCTGTCCACCTCAATAAATCCATGCTAATAAAATACGCTGAAATGTTCTTAAGCCCCAACTAGCACCACTGCCTTCTCAGAGGTCATTCAGCTTAAGGAACTCACAATCAGTGTATACCCAACAACGAACAGAAGGAAGGTCAGAGACGCAATTCATGAAACTGCTAAGGTCAGGCTGACGTTTCTGAACAGGTCTATCTTTTCGAAAATGCCATCGTAGGGAATTTTACGGAGAACTTCCTGGTATTCTTTGCAAGCCTCAGGAAGCTGAAGAAATCTATCACGGGCTCTAAACCGTACACAAACAAACAGAATGCTGTAGAAATCAGAAAGGAATTTAAGTTCGGTCCCTGGGAAAAAAACGAAGCTTCTAAAATAAATTCCTTTGGATCCCTGTGGGACCGACGTCTTGCTGAGAACCTTAGCCAATGTCGACATTTCAGACTTGAGTCTCCTTTGAGTCAACCTGGTGATGTCCGTGTCAGTTTCCTGGCAAGATACAAAGGCGATTTTTCATTGCCTGTTTTAGGGATGCATTTTTGACTTCTGGTCTAATTTACAGCCTTGGGATTTCCACATGGTCTCCTCTCCGTAGACTAACTCAAGCCTCCAAACCAGTTTGACATCTACCCAGTGTGGTTTAGATGCTTCTGTCTGCTAGGAAGTAATTTATATACGAGCTTTTGGGAATAGGAATGTTGTCTTGAACACAGATTTGCACATATTGTTTTGCTACTATTTGGGGTGCCTTATTTTTGACCCTGCTTAGCTTTTTTTGAGAACAGCCATGGTTAGCTGGGTGCTATCACTTTTTTACAACTTTCAAGCCCTACATAATATATTTCCTTGGCTCTCAGGATCTGAACTTCTTGGAAGATTTTTTGTTCTTTACTGGTACTTTTTTTCCTTTGCTTGACTTTCTTAAAGGGGAAAGGTTGGTGCGAGGATCGGTCAAAAGTGTAAGGACCAGTCATAAGTCACTTTTTTCAGTCCTCTGAGTAGTCCCTATGCACGTAGCCACGCCTACCTGGTCCACACTCCCAAATAAGTCACGCCCACAGAACCGGTTGTTAAAATTTTTGAATCCCACCACTGTTTGTAAGTAACTTTTTTTCAGCACTGTCAAAACTTTGAACAGTCTCTAAATGAATAGTAGTGGTAAGGTGGATAATATGACATCATCGGTGTACCAAGATGCAGATTGATAGCATTGGGGATGTGTCATTCACTGGGCAGATAACTTGATAGCATGCGCTTTTGGGATGCTGCCCCTTTTGACTTTAACGGCTTTATCTCGTAGGAACAGCCTTACGATTATTTCAGAAAATAGCACAGATACTGTCAGACCTGCCTCAAGTTGGTCCTTTAGGCAAAAAATACTCTCAATTCCATTTGTAGTGAAAGGTATACATTACTAAAAGTCAAGTGGTTTACAGTATAGCAAAGCCAGAACTAAAGTTTGCGCACCA
The DNA here is from genome assembly GCA_032467955.1 of Pseudoxenodon macrops. NCBI lineage: Eukaryota > Metazoa > Chordata > Lepidosauria > Squamata > Pseudoxenodontidae > Pseudoxenodon > Pseudoxenodon macrops. The sequence goes on along the minus strand of JANHFT010006984.1, from coordinate 38,499 downwards.
AACTTTCCCTGTTAACTTTCCCCATCCAGCTCTTCACCCTTGCCTAGTCCTTTATTGTCCAATTATATTTGAATACATTGTTTTGGGAACTGTCTCTTCAAATGGTGAGCTGGTTAGTGAGCCATTCCATTCCCAGAGTTTTGACCTTGAGATGGTGTCTCTGGAAGGTATGATGAGTAACAGCTCCCTCCCCACCATCGTGCACGGCAGACTGGCAGCCAGTGAATGAGAAGCGCAAGCAAATGACGACAGTCCTGACAGATGCAGCAATGCAGACTTGGTGAGACACCAATAGATTAGAACTATTGATCTACAGTTCCATGTAGACCTGATTAGTCCGTACTTCTATATAGGCTAATAAAATAGACTGTACAATTTCCCATAGATGAATGGAAGCAATGCGGTTACTCTCGCCACTGAAAAGAATGTTTAGAGTGTGAATGGCATTTGAATATGATAAAAAAATATCTGCCAGATGCGAGAGACAGTTTTGTGTAATGTTTTATATTTCCTCCCCTGGATATTTTCTGCAAAGAAAGATTTTTTTTTGCAAAAACAAAAATAGGAAAGGAATTCCTATTAAAGGTGAGAACAACAGCATCCCCTTTGAATATAACCTATAAATCTGGCATAATAATTTAACATTGTATAATTTCCTGCTAAATTTATTTGGGCACATACAACATTAAAGTATTATGAGCCGCGGTGGCGCAGTGGTTAAAATGCAGTACTACAAGCTCCTTCTGCTGCCTACCGGCTGCCTGCAATTTGGTAGTTCGAATCTCACCAGGCTCAAGGTTGGACTCAGCCTTCCATCCTTCCGAGGTGGGTAAAATGAGGACCCAGATTGTTGGGGGGCAAGAGGCTGACTCTATAAACCACTTAGAGAGGGCTGTAAAGCACTGTGAAGCAGTATAGAAGTCTAAAGGCAATTGCTATTAAACAATGTATTCTCTCTCTCTCTGTTTCTCTCTCTGTCTATGTTTCTATTTCTGTTTCTCTGTTTCTCTGTTTCTCTGTCTCTCTCTCTGTCTCTCTCTCTCTCTCTCTCTCACACACACACACACACACACACAATCCTGTAAACTCAGTGACATATTTGGACTTTTTAAAAGCTACCAATTCCAAATCTGAATATTTCACTTTTGGTACACGCAACTCGAATACATTCTGCATCCATCAATATTCCGACGAAGCAAATTAATCCTACTTAAGATGCTGAAAGCTTTTCCTAGCAATTTACCTAAAATATTATTTTACACACAAACCAAGAGAGTTCTGAAGCCCTTTTGCTTGCCTTGTTTTTACACAAAGAACGGTTTAGGAAAGGCACCCCTTCTTTCCTCCGGGAGCAAAAAAATCTAATCCACCCATGTCTCACACACACCCCTGCCTGCAAATTTCTGACAGAAAATCCTTTCATCGGAGCAGATGCCTCTTCACATTCAGTTCAGTAACTGGATAAAAATTAAATCAATTAAAGGTGAAGCGAGGAGCGCAGTCATTTCTCACAAGGGCAAGTTAAGCACAGAAGATCCACATCAAAGCTAAGCCTGTGTAGAATGTCTAAACTAGCCAGGTTACCTAAGATAATGCAAGAAAGTTGCATTTTTAAGAGACCCAGCTTTACACTTGTAAATAAAGGCGGAATGGGACAACTTGCCACGGACAACTCGGCACAACCAACTTGCTGTAGCCGACTCACCACAGTCAACTCACCGTGGAGCAACGCCGCAGGATTCACTTCGTTCCTTTTATTTTTGTGGATCACGTTTTTATCAAGATTATTTTACCTCTTATATCAGAGGAAATCATTTCCAATGATTTTGCGATGCTTTGGTGAACAATAAAAGGAACTAATCCCAGGTTGAACTGCCCTAAAGTGAGTCATCCTGCAATGAATTGACAGGAGTAAGTAGTCCTACAGTGAGTTGGCCACAGCGAGTAAGTTGTGATGAAAGTTGGCCACAGTGAGTAAGCTGTGGTGAGAGTTTGCCACAGCGAGTAAGCTGTGGTGAGAGTTGGCCACAGCGAGTAAGTTGTGGTGAGAGTTTGCCACAGCGAGTAAGCTGTGGTGAGAGTTGGCCACAGTGAGTAAGCTGTGGTGAGAGTTGGCCACGGGGAGTGAGAGTTGGCCACAGCGAGTAAGCTGTGGTGAGAGTTGGCCACAGCGTCTTGACTGCACTGAGTTGCCCCAGACCAGATCCATGTACATCTTATTTTACTTTCTACCTCAAATCTGTAAGTTGAACTGAATATATTATCTGCTATATAGGTAGTCCTCAACGTTTACCACAATTTCGATCAGAGTTGAGCCCAAAATTTCTATACCCAAGCAAAACAGTTGTTTAATGAGTTTTGCTCCATTTTTTTTGCCATAGTTGTTAATATAGAATAGAATAGAATTCTTTATTGGCGAAGTGTGATTGAACACACAAGGAATTTGTCTTTGGTGCATGTGCTCTCAGTATACATAAAAAAATACAAGATACATTTGTCAAGAATGATAAGGTGCAACACGTAATGATAGTCATAGGGTACAAATGATATACCCTACTATGATGAAGGAGCTGGTGGATAATTGTTTAAGTAACAATTAAATCATTAAAAAACACACCTCTGTGATTCCTATTCTCCATAAAACCAATCCCAGGTTATTAACTAAATAAATAAAATTACTACTATTTGCATTGTCTGAAACCAATGAACCAAAGCTTTTGGGATACAAAATTATAGAATATTTAATCCTAACTCATAACTCATATTTAACAAAAATTTAACAAAAGAACTAATAGAGTTGATGGTATCTAAATAGCATCCTGGAAGCTCAAGCCTTCTCCTATATACAGCTGGGACATTATGATAGTGAGGCTGTTCATGAAGAATACACCACAACCACCTTCTTCTTTCCCTGAAGTTTTGTAGCACAGTTCATACATGCATACATCATAAATGCTTGCACAGTGTTTCCAACTGCTACATATAGAATTTGATGACCCATACAGTTTACATAAATGTTGCATAGGTCCATAATAAAAGGAATCAAATGTCTACCATCTGTGGTTTGTGGTTTTTTTTTAAAACTAGAAACAGGGGAGTTTGAGAAAGTCAAAAGTCAGCCACAGATAATTAAATAGGAGATGGGAAATGAGGGGGAGGCAAAATGTGGAAGATTAATATTCATAAAAGATTTGCTATATATATATGCTTTTATATTGTGTTTTTAAGTACTCTCATTTATAAATTGTTGTCCATGCATTTGAAATAAAAAATAAAAATGTTGAACTCTACTCATTTGTTGTTCATTCAGCAGCACATTCGTTCTTTAACACCATTAGTTAAATACTCCAGGTTTATTTTTATGAGTCTCTCCTATGGGGACAGTCCTCAAATGCACAGCTGCACCTGCTATTCCTGCTAAAAGATCCCATGAGATCAATCTGTATGAGTCAGTTTCTTTTTCTTTTTTTGTATATAGAAAAAAATAAACTAGCACAGGTTATTCTTGGAGTCCGTATTTTGCACAGAAATATCGTTCATTGAAAACTTTTAATAACAAAGGAGAACAAAGTACCTGCTATATTAGTAAGGCATCGTTTATATTCAGGGATATTCCACCGAGACACATTAAGCAGATTCAAAGTCATCTTCTTGTTTCACTCAGTACAGACTCTACGGCACTTGCTGATTAGACAACTTGGTATATTTTAAATAAATGCTAATGACAGTGCATAGTAATATAATTTTTTAAAAAATAAATGTTTCTAAATTACAGGGCTTGCTAGGGTTATCCTTCTAAATCTGGTAACTATTAGTCACATAAATAGTTATTGGACTGGTGTGATCTTTTGGTAATAGAAAAATAAATCCTGCTCAAAAAAATAAATCCTCTTTTCTAGAACTGATTATTTTAAATGTGGAAAAGTGCCATCCAGCTCTGTATGAAGAGAAGACAGATATTTAGTTATTTTTCTTTCTCCTTCTCAGAGGTGGGTTCCTACCGGTTCTAACTGGTTCTATAGAACCGTTAGTAACTCCGCAGTAATGTCACAGAGTCAGTTCCATTGGTGTCTCTGTGGGTGCCGCCATCTTGGATTTTGCTTCTGCGCATGCACAGAAGCTAGTTTTTTTATTGCTGCATGCGTGCTTCAGCACGACCCTGAGCAAACCGACAGCAAAAATATTCACAACCCACCCCTGCTCCTTCTCAATAGATTTCCTTAAACCAGAAAGTTCAGGAGTGACATCAGAAAGGGGCGTTTAGTATGGAAAGCTGCCCAAAATTGAACAGAGATCCCTACACCAACTAGTGTGAAAAATTAACCTGCCAGGCTCAGGACACACTTTAACATCCCCTCTCCACTCCTCTGGTCTATAATCCCTTCTCAATCTTTTGATTTTCAAAAGATCCAGACAATGGAGGGGGAAGAGAAGAGAAAGATGAATTGTATAAGTTGACTTCTTCTTTCTAACTGATACAATTTTCAATAACCTTGCAAGAATGTTTGTTTTAAAAAAAGCACATTTGGCTGCCTTTATTATATAAAATAACCCCAACTGATATTTTTTATATACAAATAGATAGTAGACCCTAACACTACTGTCTTTTAAGGTCAGTAATATTAAACACAAGAAAGGAGTACAAAATAATAATGTGAAAAAAAGTCATGAGATGATAATGGGTGATCTAGTTAATTACTTCATACCAACACAGTTCACCTCTCCCTACCTTTTTTTCCATGCAAAATATCATTGCTTCCATACCATCGATATACTGCTTTATGCAGTACCCTTTGCTCATTAACTAATCTTTTTCTATTCCAATAAATGAGAATATAGAGATAGAATTAGAGATGTTCCTGAATATGTATATCATAGAAATGCAGAATTTGGGAGATTTTTTTAAACTTTTGAATCAAGTTTCAGTTCAGCCTAACTACTGCAAAGAACTGAATCAGCACTGAACTGTGCGTGTGTGTGTGTGTGTGTGTGTGTGTGTGGTATTTTTAAAGGCACCATTTGCCTTTGAAGACACTACTCAAACTATTCTGCCCTCCGGTAACTGTCAAGACTTCTTGTTGTGTCATTATACAGCAGTAAATTATATTAACCAAGTGTGACTGAGTAAATCAAAATACAGTGGTGAGAGCTCAAAAAGAAGAGGAGGCAGAGAGCTATTAGATATAGAGACAAGATTCAGAAATGAAAATGGAAATAGTATTTGCAGTACTTTAGATGAATTTTTACCTTTAAGAAATTTCTTTCTTAATAGAATGAATACAGGTAATTGAATCTGAAACCATTTTTGTATTACTTTGAATATTAGATTATCAGAAAGGTTTCATATGCAAGTTAAGTCTTAATAGGGGAAATCTTGCTGAATTAAACATGTATTTAATTCTATTTAATTCTATTTGTCATTCTCTGCCCTACTCTCCCCATCTCCTTGGAGATTCTGCATCAGAAATGTAGGATGAATCTCAGGAACCACCTGCAGGCAAACCAATACATCAGCTGAGTTTTTATATACAACGAAACCTCTACTTATTCAGTAGTAATCTGGGTATGAAACACCTGGATAGTGGACAGATTGATTTAATTTTTATGCTACCAAACTAATACAGCGACTCTGGATAACTTACAATATAATAAAAAGTAAAAGGTGCTAGAAAACAATTAAAATCAGAAAAAATAGAATAGAAAAGCTAAAAACCAAGATAATGGGCACATTTACTGATACCATGGAAGTAAATTCATCTTCAAGGCTGCAGTTCTTTATATATAGGTGATTGACAATCTAGGTAATGCCCCAGGACTCCTATTATACCTTATAGCCATTCTCATTTGCCAATAAACGAGGTGCTGCAGTTAGAGGCAACACCAGGTAGAGTATATTACTATTGTTTGAGGTCTTGCTTGACTAGCTGAGCATCCTGTGCATCCAGTGGAGGCTATAACTCCAAGAGGTATTTGTCCACGAAATATGTTATTTCAGGAAAAGTGCCCCTTCTCATGATTTACAACCAAATCTTTCTGAGCTAAATAACTTAGCTAAGGTTACACTTCATCCAGTTTGATCCCGTAGGCATCATACTACAGCAGTTCCAGGCTCCAGCAATTTTAGCTTGGCCTAAAGGGAGATGTAAAGCTGTGTAGTATTAGTGTATTGATGATATCTTACTTTCAGTCAACTGATGTAATAGTATGTTGGAATATCTTTGGAATACAGAACAACAAAAGGTCAGATAAAAGGTAGCTTAGCCCATAGCAGGATGTAGATAGGGCAAGAGGTTTAGACGAGACCAGCCCTAGTTTTTTCGGGTGACAAAAAGAGATGAGGGGAATGAACTACTTTCAGATTTGCAAATTCAATTAATGTAACATTACAATAAAATACAGTTAGCTCATTTGGTTGTGTTTCCTATCTATAGTCTACCTGATAAGACTAACAAATCTTGCAAGTCTCCTCCTCTTTTCTAATCAGAGGAATTTCAGAAATGGCCTCCAATCATTAGAGATATTTACAAGCACCTCACAGCAGCATTGCTGCAACACCTACAACTAGTTGTGACCAATTTGTATAATGCCATGATACAATTAACACAACATCTGGGACACAAGTCAGCTGATGCCCCGGGTTCCCATAAGAATTTGCTGGGGAATTTCAGAGAGCACCAAGATCAATTTTGGACATTCATTATTCAATGTGTCAAGCAGGACAGTGGAGTTCCCTACTAATCACACCAAAGTGACTTTTGTGCTAAGATAGCTAAAGGAATCAGCAGTTATATAAACAATAATGTTCATTGAAGGGAATGATCCAGATCTAAACAGCAATCAGGACTTCATGCATAATTTCAGAAGACACTTTGGAAATCTCAAACAATGCATTACTGCTTGTTGACAGATCTGAAAGCTCAAGCAGGGACAGAGGAAATAAGATAATATATTTTGAACTTTAAATTGCCTGTTCAAGATACAGGGTGGAATGACTTGGCACTGACTGTGATGAGTTCAGAGATGAGCTGGCTGAAGATCTGAGGGATGAGCTGGTAAAACAAGATACCCAAAATATCCTGGAAGATCTACATCAATGTTGTGTAATAATAGACACTCTATTGTAGGGCTTAAGTAAGGGGGAAAGTAACTACAATCTGTTTTCCCTCATATACTTCTCCAATAGCTTCTCAGAATCCAGCATGGAAGAAATCACACAAATTGGATAATCATCAGGAGACAAACAAAGAAGAAGGGATTAGAAGAAGGGATTGCGGTGCAGTTGCCTTGGACACATAGCCAGGTGAAAGCTCAAGCATCTGCAACAAAGTGCAGAACTTATACATAAATAGAGCAGGTAACCAACTTGCTTAAAAGCAGCAAAGCAAATAAACTGGCCCTTTAAGTTATCAAGGCTAATCTCCTTGTACTGCTCTTCTTCAGAAATGTTTACATTTTACTAAAAGAAACTGTAGCAACTTTGTCAAAAACTAAATTGGCAGCTGCCAGTCTATTTGCTTCATGAGGCAACTCAATGGCCTTCTGGGCACTTCCCATGATGCCGAGCTCTCCTCTCACTACCAACATTCTTTCACATGTACTGCACTCCTTTTTCTGGTTGACCAGGATTTAATAGTAGTCACCACACAATCCATTCTTCACTTTTCCCCATTTTGTCCTATCCATTGATCTCATTTCAGTTTCTCTAAGATTCTCTGCTTGGCCACCTCTAATTCCTACAAATGTCTCCTTATTTTTCTTTTACTACTTTATATTCACATAAACCTATTCTGCATACTACTCAATGTACTAAATAAATAAAAACCCAACTTTCTTCCCCAGCAAAGGAATAGTATAACAGGTACATCCTACTCTTCCTCCTCCTTCTTCAACTTCACTACCTGAGTTAGCACCTTTTTATTTCGGGCTTGCAACAAAACAAAACAAAACAAAAGAACAGTGGAGTATTCCTCCTCTTTCTTCTCAAACCCATGAAAAGGCTTGATGTTATTTTTTGAAGATGACCAAGGGTTGAATGCCTTGCAGTCTTGCCTCATGGTAAAAGAGTTTGGCAAACTGAAACCAATTTTTTTCTTGTTTGCTGAAAACATACACCTATCAGCGTTGAAAACATGTTCTGGCTGCTGTTTTCCAAAATCACTTGGGCAATGGATCACAGCGGGTGCTATGTCATAGTCCCCCCAGTGCAACTTCTCTTATCATCTAATATTGTTAGGGCTGTAGTGTTGCTTGAGTTTAGTTCCTCCTGACCTGAAAATAATGTTTTATGCCTTCGGCAAATTTCTATAGGTTTAGTTCTCTATTGACAGCATTTTCTGTCAATAGGTATTGTATTTCATTTCATTTATGGAATAAGCAGTGTACTCATGGGTGATATAATGCCATGCCATCTTATCCTCCCAAGTCAACAAGTTCAGAAGCTTCACTTTTTTTGCTTATTACTCTCAAATATTTACCACTTCTCTCAGCCAACTGCTTCATTACATATTGTTTATCATTTCTAAGCATACTGCAGATTAGTAGAAAATGTGGGGTGTGGATGATGTAATGTTAGGAAGAGAATAACCATACATGGTAAGAAGCTGCTGGGACTATTGAGAAATTGGTGGATGGAAGCTGGATCCATACTTCTGCACATGTATAAAATAGTGGACTCTAAACAGCATGCCAAAAGCCATGGATACTCAAAATGCATTACTGTGGAAAGCAGTTTAGATTCATGTTAATCAGCTGCTGATATATGAATCCATGAATCATGAGACTGTGGATAAAAAGGCAATTATCTAGGTGTAGGTGTCATGCCACTCTGTAGAATTTTTTTTCCTTACTAGACATGTTTAGGATGCCAATGCGCTTTGCTTCTACAAATGAACCTGAAATAATGGGTCTTCCTCAGCCAAGACAATCTTACTTTGCTTTTTCGTTTTCACAGCTAAGATGAACTTTCAGTCTAAAATAACAACACTGAAAAGCTTCTGCTTGATATCATGTGTGTTTCTGAAAGAAAGTTGGAGGCTGTCAGCTGGCACATCCATAACTATGCTTGTTTCAAAGCCCTTCCTTTCATAGATGGAAATGCAATTTCTTGGGAACTCCAAGGACAATCCTCTATCCCTGTCAGAAAGCCACTAGTGAATAATAAAGGAAAGTGCCACCACATGTCATTAATGAAAATACTCCAGTCTTCAAGTCAAGTTAAGACAAGAGAGTGGCAGAAAGAGCTAACAAGTATAAAGAAATAATCATGTGAAATTGGTACTAAAGAAAATTGTTGACACTCAGACAACAGAATGAAGCAGAAAAACACCAGAAAATTGGAATTTAAAACAAAGAAATGCCTTTCTACTCATACTGAAAAGCATTTAAAGGCAATTTTTCCATCACTTCAACTGTTAGGAACATGTCCTGGGAATACAAGATTATATTTATCCTGGATGACATGAATTTATAGTGATGGGGAACTCAGGGATTTTCTGACAATATATTTGTTATTTAGCTTAGAAAAATATTGGAGAAGTAATTAGAGAAGTTAGCAATTTTGAGACTGTGACACATCTCAACCTTCACAACCAGCTGATAATCTGGCATCAGTTGTGTAACAAAAATATAAGCAAAAATTGTACTGTTATCCATTAAAAACAAGGCCATACATATTTACTGAAAATCATTTATAACCTTAAGGAAAACTGCTACAAAACAAAATCTGCCTAAATTACATTGGAGCTCAGCTAAGGTCATAACCAATCGAATCCTTAAAGAACAGCATCATATAATTCAGTTAAAACTTTCTCATAATCAAGGATAGTGGCACACTATAAATACTGTACACCAGTATTAAAGCTTAAAGCTGAAAGAATATAAGTATTAATGTGTAGAAATAAAATTGTTAAATGAGATTAAAACAGAAATCTTGAAAGTGTTAATCTGTGGATTAGTATTTAAATCATGTAAAAGGATGCACTGGCAGGGCAACTTCCAGGTCACAGGTCACTTACTACTTACATGATTGTAGTTTCACATTTATAGCTTCCGTAAAACCCTGTTGCATATATTACAGCATTCTGAATCCAATGCCTGATACAATTCATGAAGAAATGTACATTTCTAAAGATATCAAGTACAACATGCAGAGGGATACAGAATTTTACATCTGCTGACGCTTCATAACTAATAGCACTATTTGCTATCATGAGAGAAGCAGGAAAATGAATATATGGGGCAAACCTGACATTGGATTTTCTTTCTCCATTATGTCTAATCATTGTGAGATAAACTATAGTAATCCCAACATTCTTATATTAAAAAAGATTAACATAACAAGTAGAGGGGAGAAAATCACACAATTTAGATGCTAAGCATTTAGATGTAAACAATTAGAATAGAGAAAATAGCTAGACAGCCAAAAGTTTAAATACCAGGTAAACAAATCCATTGTCACATTTCTACAATAAAAATATCAGTAAATACAAAAAAAACCACACAGAATAACCTGTCTCATTTTAACTATGATCAAAAAAGTTCATTTTATCTTCCTTTTTAAAAAAAAAGAATTGTCTGTAATCCATTCTTATAGCTGTTGATACCTGTTATGTTTTTCTTCTATGCTGTTTAAAAACTAAGAAGGAAATAAAAGAAATGACTCCAGAGATTAACGGGAATAATTCTTTTTCTGTTGGTTTTACAAAAAAGACTGAAAGTATGGGGGGGAAAAACAACCATGAACAATTCTAAGAATTTTTGCCACTCATCTTGTAGTTCAGGTGACTCCTGAATGGCTCTAGACATATACCTTTATATGCCATGATAATTTATTTCCAGCAGACATATATTTATTCTTCTAAAATAAAGTTCAAGTTGTAATATTTAAAATACAACATTACAATGTTTCCTTTAATTTTTTTTAAAGATTCAGTGACCAACAGCTTGTCTTGCTTTTTTCTGTTTATTTTAAGTTCTCAAAAGTTATAAAAGTAAACCTTCATTTTCTTATATTAAGGTTTGAAGGCAGTTACTTACTGGGTATTTCAACCTTGTCTCTATGAAGGTTTCTAACTCCTTTGCAGCAATTAATAAGTAATTTTCAAAGGTAGTTAGCAGAGAACTGTCCAGATTTAGTGTCCTTTGATAGGCTCCATTTGTGTCTTGGAACAATTGCATTAGATTCCTTCATCTTTAGTTCCTCCCCATCTAAGAAATTTTGCAGACTCTTCATGAGAAAAAAGGAAGGATTCTAAGGAGAAACAGCTCTCTTGTCTCTTTTGTTCCAGAGAGGATCAAAGAAATTAATCTACTGACCAGCTCCTAGAAAGGTCTACAAATGTTGGCACCATGAAAACACTTTTTCCCTGGAAGTTGTAAATATGTGCTGATTTTGAATTACTAGTTCAGGATGCTGCAATCGTCAGAAATGGGAAGATTGGTTGCAAAGCTGGATTTTTTAAATACATCATTTTTCCAAGTAGAATGGGTCTAGACATCTACATCAATAATAAAATAGAACGATCCTTATTAAGTAAGGCTAAGATAGTAAATGCATAGGCAAAAAACAATGAATTACCAGGAGGTGGGCTAAAGTTAGACTACAATACAGCTAATAACTGTCGAAATCAGATAAAAAGAAAATAAAAATGCAGGAGGGAAAATGAAGACCAGCTGGGAGATGATTAGAGCTGGATGGGAGTGACATAAAATGGAAGGTAGAAAATTCAGAATTAGCTCAGATACAGGACCAAATTGTAGGACAAATACTAAATGTTAGGATAAATGTGAATAAGTTTGCAGAAAGCAAAAAAGGTGCAATAAATAATCACACACTTCACTATTCATTTAATAAGTGAAGTTCATTTGATGTAGTGCACATTGCTTATAAACACAATTATTCACAACAGGAACAATTAACTTGCATGAAGCTGATTCTATTGCGGACCTGGTGAGATCATGCATATGCAGTGCACATACACATATTCGTAAATTGTTGGTTTTTTTAAAGCACAAATCATGCAAACATTTTTTTCTTTATTTCTTTCCAGGTTCTTTTATGCTGCTCAAATCAACAAGATGTTTCAAAAAGAAAATTGAAATCATTCTAAAGAATTAGTGCAGAAGTCAGGGTATTATGGCAAATGATAGCCATTAAAGGTTCCTTTGTGTTAAGTCACAGAAAGGACAAAATGAAAGAGTGGATGATAGACGGGAAGTGAACAATGGCTAATGCAGTAGGACCTGAACTGAAAATTCAGCATTTCCTAAGGATGCACTGGATATAAAACCCTGCCCAAACCTACTTACCATAACAGAAGTCTTTACATATACCTGCTCTCAAGGTGAAAAGGAGAAATAGTGCTGAACTCGTATATTAATTCAATATCTTCTCCCAAGCACTATGATTGGAGTGCCCAGCTAAAATAATTCGCAATAAATACAGTCGTAAAGTTGTAAATTACAAACGTATCTCTGTTCCACCCTTCACTTCCCATTATGGAGTTTTCATTATACAAAAGGGTTGAGGATCCATTTTTGCAGGAGAGTGTATCTGTGCCCTTATAAATATAATTTAAAAAATATTTAAAATATTTATAACTTGTTAGGATATCAACAAGCACTAATAAATAATGAAGACTTGGACAAATTCAAATTCCATCTAATTTGGAAGAGCCCCACTTCAGACATTTCCCCCAAAACTATCTGAATGAGTCTAATTCAAAATGCACAATTCTTCAAAAGACAAAATGCACTTTCTCAAACTCCTATTATATTTATATGCTGCCATCCTCTCAAAATTCTGCATGGTCTGCAAAATAAACTATAATTAAATATATCAAGATCACATGAGGTATCCACCATAAGAACACCTGAATTATCATACCCAGGTCACCAAATAAAAGTCCAAATGGGAATTGTACACCAAGATTGTCACAAGAATTCAAAATGACCCCTAAGCAAGATAATCAGAATCACTTTCTGTGATGGTGTTAGAAGAGCACCGAGGGCAGTGACATCACTGGGGCAAAGGATCTTAAAGAGATGCAGCCATGATAGAGGAACACAGCCTTTGAGTCTGTGTTTTTCTTAGAGGCTGGGTCTCTCCCTTTGATGATCACACATAAAACATAGAATCTGTAGATGAGAGAGTTCCTAAACTAACCCAGAACTGCATTATTAAATCTTTATAAGTTAACATCAGCCATTTGAATCAGATTCAAGAATCAGATTGCAGAAAAGACGACTTCAACAATAGCTTGATCAGTGCCTGAAATGCATTACCTGACTCTCTGGTTTCATCCCCAAACCCCCCAAATTTTAACTTTATGCTGTCTACTGTTGACTTCACTCCATTCCTAAGAGATGTGTAAGGGCCGTGCATAAACACACCAGCGTGCCTACTGTACCTGTTCTAATGTTTCCTTTTATTCATATTCATTTCATGTCTTTCAAATGATGTTTATATCTATATATGTTATCTAATACATGCTTGACAAAAATAAATAAAATAGAATAAATAAATAAACCATTACTGTAGCAACTGAAGAATAGACAAGATAATGTAGTCAGTATCCCTGGTGCAGGAGCCCTAGTGGGCAGTGGTTAAAATGCAATATTGCAAACAAACTCTGCCCACAGCCTGTTGTATGATACGGATAGAGGTTAGATTGACTCAGACTTCCATCATTCCAAAGTCAGTAAAATGAGGACTCAGGTTGTTGGGAGTAATATGCAAGTAATGCTTAAACTAAACAATTGTAAACTATCCAGAGAGTGCTATAAAGAGCTATGGGGGCGGTAAAGAGGTTTAAAAGCTATTGCTATTCACTATCAGTCTGGATTCCACAATTTAGAGCAGCAGTAATTTCTGAATCACTTGTGAAAGCAGAGCCTTGCATACAGGATTTGAAGTATATAGTGATTAGGGTTGTTACAATAGTATCTGTCAGAGGTGGGTTTCTACCAGTTCTGACCAGTTCTACCGAGTAGGTAGTAAGCCACTCGTGATGTCACGGAGGCGTTCTGCTCCATGGATGCCGCCATCTTTTTTATTTGAATTTTGTTTTGGGGAAAAATTGGTTTGGTTTTTTTTGTTTTTTTTTTCTTCTGCGCAAGAGCAGAAGCCAGATTTCAGACACTGCACATGCGTCGCCATGTTGTTTTCAGCCTTTTTTTGGGGAGGGATTTTTTTTCTACTTCACATGCGTGCGCCTACGAGGTGTGCCCATGCAGCGCAAGAAGCAGCAAAATGGCAGCAAGGTAAGTTAGAACCCACCCCTGCTCCCAGTCTAGAAAAGGGGCTCAATTGGCTGTTGGAAGTTAGAAAGCAGGATAGGAACTTTACAGACAGATTCACACAGCAGCTTCTAGTCCTTGTGAAAACCAGTTGGGGGATTTGGGGCTAATAATTATTTCTCTCAGCCCCCCTTCAAGTGGTTGCTGTGGAAAATAGGAAAACAGGAGGAGTATTAGGTGGTTTATTTATTTAAAAATAATAAAGAAGTTTTTAAAAATACGCTCATGGGGTGCCATGACATATTTTAAATGTTTGTGACATCCATTTGTGCATCTGGGTTTTTTGGGCAGTCTTTTTTTTTTTTTACTGAGATCCTGAAAGTACCATGCACTGAAAAAGTTCAAGAACTTTGGGTCTAAGAGATTTGTCCTTTTGTATATTTTATCCAAAAAGATGATGTACCAGTTCACATTTATTTTAAGTAGCAAAAATAATAGAACAGCAAAATTAGAAGGGAGTTTGAAGATCTTCTATCCCAATCTCCTGCTCAAGCAGAAGAGTCTATACCATTTCAGACAAATGGCTGTATAGTCTCTTCTTAAAAGCTTCCAGTTGTGGAGCACCCTCAATTTTTGAAAGCAAGCAGTTCTACTGGTTTATTGTTCTCACTGTCAGGAAGTCTCCTCTTACTTCTAGGTTGGTCCTCTTCTTGATTAGTTACTATTGTTTCTTGTTCTGCCTTCATGTGCTTCGGAAAATGGGTTTGAGACCACTTTGTGTAACACTCATTGTTCAGGTCAACTGACCTCTCATATGAGCATGTAAATCCAATCTGGACAAAGACTTATTTTAGCTTCTGTCTGTTGTTCCTGCAGAGATCAGCAGAACATACAGACCTCACCACCGCAGGTCATGTACTCACTCTTTCAGGGAGAGAGTGATCAGTCCCACTCAGAGCAATATTCAACATTCAACTGGAACCAAGATGTTTTTAGACAATCAGTTTAGAAGTGCGAGGTTTTAATCTGAGTGGTGTTATCCATTCCACTCCTTCATAGCCTCCAGCCTTCAATCAAGATGAATAAGTGAGTTTCATCAGCATATTAATATCTCACTTCAAATAGATAGATGACTTCTTTAAGTATTTTCAAGACTTCTTACAGTGTTTCAGAGTACAAGGCAGAGATTGAACCCTGTGGGACTCTACATTAAAAGAACTGTGGGCTTGATTGCCTTTTCCTCACTATAAACTGGAATCATCTACTCTTTTTCTTTGATCCTAGCTATACATGCTGGAAAATCCTCCAGTGCTTTGAAATAATGTAAACTAATATTAAACACTGCAAGGTGGAGGGAGGGGGAGAGGCATTAAAGAAAATGCAGCCTCTGGCTCTTTTTGCCCAATTGCAGTAGAATATATGGATACATTTATGATAGGAGAACAATCAGCAGAAACCTGCTAGAAAATTCCTTAACATGCATAAAGGTGGGATATACAGTTAATACACTTTCTTATAGATTTTTTTACTGTTATCTGGGCTTAATTGTGACACAAAAACACTGAGGTACTCCAAAGGAGTATCTTTTTTTAATTTCTATCATATCTGAAATGTTGGGAAGTTTTAATGTAAGTTAATAGAATATTACAGTACATTGCTCTGTTTCTATTTAATTGGCATACTGTATTATGTAGCAAAATTCATTTAAATGGTGATCCGTTTTTCATATTTTGCATATCAGAATGACTTGGAATATAGTCCCGTTCTTCTAGTTTTTGCCTCAGACCAATGTTACCTAGGTCTAATCAAAGAATGTTAATGTATTTTTGGCAACAAATTCTGCTAGTGTCAGGATTCTGTGTGTGAAGGAAAATAAAGTTGCTTTTGTCTTTGTAGTAGCATTTTAGCACTTTACATCAATAGGGGGAAATCAGCAGCTGGTAGCTTTTATAGTTATTTCCATTTGATAAATACGACATACAGAAGATTCGGTCTTGTTTATATTTTATTAAATCTTTTCATCTTTTCTAAAATTCAGTTAGGATTGTGTCTTAGCTGTTCAAAAGCATAGATTGATTCACATTAAGGTTACAAAAGGATACAAAAGCTACACATGGAAGATAGGTGTATTCTTAGGCTTGTACTTTTTTCATTAATTATAACACCAAACAATAAATAAATAAATAGACAAAATCTTACTTAAAACACAAGATATAACAATTTTGTTGACTAGCCCTTTGGATTCCCAAGTTTTCTGTTTAAAAAAAAATAACCAGTTTTTTAGAGATCAAGGTACAGGAATAAAATTAACAAAAGGACTCTCTGGTTTTCCTATTTCGTTTTTTCTTAGGATACCAGCCTATATAAAAGGTGGAAGGAAACCTGCTGGTTTGTTTTTATTTTGTTTGTGGTTTTTTTTCCAGCTCATTGCTTTGAAAGTAAACTTCCCTGTTCACAGAAATAATAGAGAAACCACAGGGACAGACTGCAATAAATTGCAACTGCAAGCTTTGACTACATGTTATTTGATCTGTGAAGGGTCATCTTGCTCAAAACATAAAACTGTACTTCTGAAACAAAACACATGACTGACAATAGTCAAGGTCATTGCTAAAATCCAATGGCACAACAATATAAGCAACTAGTGAAAACATTACACGGCATATTCAGTATATATGTCATAACGTCACATACGTGTAATAAGTAGCTTGAACCATGACACTACAAAGCTTGATATGTCATTCTAAAGACATGAGCAGGTTCTGTGGGAAATCCGAACATGAACAGGCAATATCTCAAGAACAAACTGTCTTTTGAGATTAAAACCTGAGAAAATTGATTCAGCTAAAATTTCAGCTTTTTGTTTTGCTTCTGAAAGAGTTCTGAAGTAGAATAGGGTGAAACTCACATTTCAATGAACATCTTGTATTTTAGTTAAAAGAATATTACCTACACAGAAGTTCCAGAAATTCTGTTTCAAATAGCCTTTCAACTATCTGAAAGCTTCCATGATATAAATTAAAAAATGGTTACTGCTGCCCCACTTGAAAGTCATTGCAGATCTGTTGATTGACTCCTTGCAGTTTGCCTATCAAGCAAATAGGTTGGCAGACATTGCTGTAAATAGGTCATTACACTACATTCTGCAATATCTTGAATCTCTTGGGACCAATGTATGGACCCATTTTATGGACTTCAGCTCAGCATTCAATACCATTATTCCAGAAATTCTCGACTTTAAATTGATTCAGCTGACTAGATAGATAATGAATTTTTTTGACAGATTGACTCACAACAGGTGAGCCTAGAGAAAATTCCATCTAGTATATGGGCAATGAGCACATGTGATCCTCAGGGCTGTGTGCTCTCTCTATATCAATGACTGCACCTCAAAAGAACTCTCTGTTAAAGTACTGCAAGTTTGCAGACAATACAACAGCCATTTGGCTTCATTTCAGACGGTGATGAATCTGCATAAAGACAGGAGGTTGAACAACCTGTGGTGCAGTTGTAACAATCTGGAGCTGAATATGCTTAAAACAGTAGAGGTGAGAAAGAAGTCCTTCTACTTTACCACCTCATCATATTTGACAGCATACTTTCCAAGTGGAGTCTTTAGTTTTTTACTATTATCTTCCAGGACTTGAAATGGATACGCAACATTAGAATCATCATTAAAAAGGCACAACAAAGAATGTTCTTTCTGCATCAACTCAGGAAGTTTAGACTGCTCCAGGAGCTGTTGATACAGTTTTACAGAGGGATTATTGAGTCATAGCTACGTACTTCTATAACTTTCTGGTTTGGTATAGCAATCCAACAGGGCAAGTACAGACTCCAACGGATAGTTTAGACTGCAGAAAGAATAACTGCAACCAGACTGCTTCCATAAAAGGCCTCATATTGTGTGGGTCAGAAGTAGGGCTGAGAAAATATCTGTAGACACCTCCTATCCTGGACATAAATTGTTTCAACTTCTTCCCAGTGCTAATGTCTCTGAGTATTTATCCAAGTAGTATGGATGTGTATGGATACCCCAGACTAACACTGATCACATCTGCCAACCGTATTGGACCAGCATGGCAGATTACAATCTATTTCTTCCACATGCCAGAAAACCTCAAAAATGGCCCTCATTCCCCAGAGGCCCTAGGGCCATTATGGTGAACCTATGGCATGCACTGGCCAGCTGATATTTGGGCTTCCAGGGGGCAGAGGGAGGCCGTTTTCACCCTCTCCGGGCTTCAGGAAAGCCTCCAGAGCCTTTGGATGATGGAAGATGGACCCAACGGGCCTACTGGAAGTTTGGAACATTCAGGAGGCTTTCCTGAAGCCTGGGGAAGGTGACAAACAGCCCAATGGGCCTACCAGAAGTCTGGAGCTTTCAGTGAGGGCTGCGTGCTTGCATGGGGGGGGCAGAGTGCGATGGTAGTGGTTGTGCGAGTATGCATGTGGGGGGAGGGCATTGCATTATGGGTGTGGGCATGCACATGCACACTATTGTTTAAGCCCTTTTGGCACCCAAGCAAAAAAAGGTTCACCATCACTGCCCTAGGGCAACTACCCAGAGCAACAGAAAGATCTGCCCAAAGGCAAAAGGTGCTAAGAATCACCAAGTTAAATCAGGCTGCATTTAGACTTTAGACATAGGTCAACATTTGAACAATGAAAATGGATGGATAACTAGAATAACTGCTGATTGAATTCAACAACATTCAATGGGATATCATTGGATTATGTAAAACATGACAAAAAGGCAAACATTTAGTTGAACTTGATAGGACTGGGCATTTACTCTACACTAGGGGTACCGAAGATGGATAATGTGGTGGAGTTTGTTTTCTCATCATCCAAAAGCTGAAAGACTCTGTAGTAAAATTTGAAAGTATATCAGACAGAGTAGCCCAATGCATCATTCAATCGAACAAACAATGCAAACTTCAAATCATTCAAGCTTATGGGCCAACAATAAGCTATAGTGATGATGAGGTCAAAGAATTTTATGATGATGTGCTCACCTTTAAGACAAAGAAAAATGCTGATACAAAATACTAATGGGTGACTTAAGCTCAAGAATAGGAAAACAATACCTGGAGAAAAAGCAACTGGCCCATGGAAATAGTGAGTGAGATAATAGAGGCGACAGACTAGTAGATTTTGCTGAAGGACATGAATTCATTTTACAAGAAAAAAGCTAGCAGAAAATGGACTGGGAAGAGTCCATCTGAATACACAAGTGAAATTGACTACATCATGTCAAGTGATAAAACCATATTCTGCTATTGTGTTGTTACCAATCGTTTTTACATTTGAGGTGCCCATAGAATGGTATGAGCTAAAGTAAAGATAGACTGTTGAAAAGAACATATAAAAATGATAAAGACATCACAAAAAACAAAAAGAATGATAAGCTATTAGAGGAAAACAGCAATTTTGAGATTAATCTATCAAATTGCTTCATTCTATTGCAGGATTTGGAAGAGATGGACATTATGGACCAAAATGAACAAATAATCAAAAACATCCTTAAAACTGCTATACCTATAGCATCACTGAGAAAACACTTTGTACAGTCAAAAATCTCTGATGAAACTATTGATTTAATATAAAAATAACAGACAAGGAAGAATACCGGAAGTTTTACTAGTAAACTGGGCTCCATTAAACTTTGCAAGATCATAAGAAAATGTATCCAAGAAGAAATACATCAGTTTAACATGAAGGTTATGAAAAAGGCAATTGAAGAAAAACACAGTCAATAAATGACTGTGTTACAGATGAAATACTGAAAGCTGGCAGTCATAGTTTACATAAGATACTAGCAAAACTATACTTGAGATACCGCAGAGAAGATATAATACCCAATGAATGGAAAAATGCTGAAGTGATTCTTATACACAAAAAAAGTACCCTTAATGATTTAAAGAACTATCGCCCAACAAGACTTTTTCAGTCATCTACAAGGTTTTCACCAAGATAATAGCAAAAATAATATTGAAGACATTAAATGGTGCACAGACAAAGATGTAGGCAGGGTTCAGAAGTGGCTACAGCACAATGGATCACATCCAGGTTGTTCATCAAGTCATTGAAAGGCACAACGATTTCACTATGCCTCTCTGCATGGCTTTCATTGACTACAAAAAGATGTCTGACTCAGTTTTCCAACAAGCAATAATTAATACATTGATCAACCAAGGTGTAGACACTGCTTATATAAACTTACTACAATCAATGTATGAAAAAATGTGCTCCGCATTACAAGACAAGATAGAAAGATCTTCACGTGGATTAGAAAGTATACAATATCATCAAGAGAGTAAAAGAATTGAAATGGAAATAGGCTGATCACATATCAAGAAAAACTGATTTCAAGTGGACCAAGGCAGTCATATAATGGACCCCACTTGATACAAAGCATCCAAAAATAGACCTAAAATGAGATGGATCGACAACATCAGAAAATATTGTGGGCCCAATTGACAAAAGAAAGCTAAGGATTTTATTGGTTGGAAACATGTGGAAGAAGCCTTCATCCTGAGTGGATAGACAATGGCTAATATAATGATGATGAACATTTTTATTCTTCTTACTCCCCTCTCCTCTTGATGTTATTATTATTATTATTATGACTATCACTATTTTGTTGCTTTGCATATACGCTGACAGCTTCTGCACAACAGACAAATTCCTTGTGTGTCTAATCACACTTGGCCAAATAAAGTATACTGTTCTGATCCATAAAACATAAGTTTAAATTTTCCTTTAATTTGAAAAGTTAGAAAAACATATAAAATTGTTGTTCATTTTTTGAAACTAGCCCATTAGGATTTCCTAAATTATCTAGGAATATTGTGTGCTTCATATTTCAGCCCTTCTATGGCAGAGGCAAGGAACATATAATATCCTGCCAAAGATAAACTATTCTAATAACATTCCAAAATTCTTGCCTGTGTGAACTGCATTTAGGAATAATGCGCAAAATGTTTGGGGATTTGACCACAGTGAAGTCTGTGGAGTTTTTTTTAATTAAAAAAGGTCATTGATTGATGGTTTTCTTAGTCAGTAACATTTGAGAACTTTGTAGTGTGGCACTTAAACATGTAACCTGCCTAATTTAATACCAATACCACAAATAGCTTTATTCACATCTACTTTCAATAAAACCCATCCACTATCTCAATGAAAAATACTGGTGTAATAAAATTGTTGCAATAGCAATGTAACTCAGCCAGTTTAAACATTTGAAATGTAAATGAAAATTACCTGTAAAAATCTGCCAAGTGGGTACTGCTTAAAATGCTTACTTATTCATTCATTCATGTTTGGGAAGAAGGCTGCCTAAAAACTGCTCTGAATAGAAACATTTTCAAGTTTTCATAGACCAATCTAATGGCCATTTATATAATTTCTTTATCAAATGTTAAGGCCAGTGTTCTCTTTCCTTCCAGTCTGTTTTATAATATGTAGCTGATGGTGTATAGCATTATGTCAACACCACAACAATAATTATCCCTGAGAAAAATGGATCTAGCAAGACTAGATTTTATCTCAGTAGCAGTGATGAAATCCTAGCGTTGCCTCAAAAAATAAAATGTAAGTCACACACACACACACACATAAATATATATATATATATATGTGTGTGTGTGTGTGTGAATGATTTTATAGGACAGTTGATATTGAATTAAGTTTCAGTAGCTTTTGAGAGAACAAAAAACACATATACACAATAGGAAGGAACACATTAAATAAAAGAGATTCCCTTTCAAAATTTTACTACGAAATGTATTATATTTATATGCTGTGGAAAACAAGATATAGGAAAAATTATGAGCAGAAGTGATTAAATAGGTATATAATTAATAAATATATGCTAACCTTTGATTATTTTTCATCTGAGCTATATAAATTGCTAGGTTTTAATTTGTAAAGGAGAATCCATTATATAATTCTGTATATTTGGGTAGAGACATTAATAAATAATAATAAAGTCCTGAGAAGACCTTACTTCAAACAGATACTTGAATATGTCTCATTCTCAAATATCTACATTCCAGATATTTAATTTAAATTAATTATCGCTTCTGCCACTGAGGGCATGTTTATACAATACATTTATTCTGGGAAAGCTTTAATTAACTTAAACCACTGATTTGTTTATATGATCATGAGGCTAACTCAAAACCAAAATTAGATGAAAATGAGGAAAACAGTCTCTGCATAATCAGGGGCATCTATGTTTCATTTCAGCTTTATTTCATTTCAAAATAAATGGCCTGTGTAAACAATTGCTACTTCAGCATGTAAAAGTGGACTAGAGAATTAATTTATTTCACACATGCAGGGATGGAGGAGTAAAGTATGATAAAAATAACAATATGATAAAAAAGTTCTTCAGCTAAATAAAGATGGCTGATTGGCTATCCAGAATAATTCACTCTGCTATTTTATATACTTTGGGGCCAGAGGTGGGTTCCTACCAGTTCGGACCAGTTCTACGGAACTGTTAGTAACTTGGCAGCCTGGGTTGCTTGGATCGGCAGCGATCCAGGCCTGCCATGCCCCCAATCCGGTTCTCTCGGTGCACCATAGGTGTCACCATCTTGTTTTTTTTAGTATTGCGCATGCGCGCACACAATGCAGTGTGCCCTTGAGAGAACCGGCAGTAGCAGGATCTTGAAGCCACCCCTGTTTGGGGCCTATGGCAGCAGCTGGATATCCAAGCTTATTTTATAAATCTCTTAAAAGAGACTACTATCTTTTATTATAGGAGCAAGGGAAACATTCAGAGCGGAAAGTATACTGCTATGATTTATCAAAATGATATTAAAGCCCCCCAAAATAGGTAGTGTTGCAAGAGATTTATTGGAGGGTTCAAAAGGTGTTAGATTAAATGAATGGCAGAAATGGAAGAAAGACCCCCACCCAATCCATTGCATGCATCTTTTTATGCTGATATCCCTAACATATCATTCAATATGAGCAAATAATCCATTATCAGCAGTTAGGATCACAACACTGGACACACAGAACTTTGAATTTCCAATATGTAGGATATAATTTTGGCCAATTTAAAATTTAATTATTTTATGAATGACATTCTTTTCAAATATATATTATCTTAAACTGGATTATTATTTTTATACTGAAGAAAGCCTGTGCCTGTCCAGATGTAGGAGAGAAATTAAATTAAATTAGTGGTATAGGACAAACTTATATTCAGTTCCAACCATTACCCTTTATATTCAAATTTGATTACTATTATTATATTAACATAATACTCTCATCATACACCAAAACCAATCAGCTCCAAAGTATGAAAAAGATACAGATCTATAATTAGAAATAATCATTCAAGCAGAAAAAGTACAATGGAAAATGCATAAGAATTTGCATAACTAAAATGAATGCAATAAGACTATAGAAAATAAAAGGATCAAATACACAATATGCCATATTATTTTTTAAATATTATGAAGTATAGACATGCCAAAATTGGGACATAAAACATAGAAATACAAATTATTGCTAAAATTTTATGGAAACTGGAAAAGCAGCTCAGGGATCATGTGTGTTTTCATATTTTTCTTCCAATCATGAAAAGAAAATCCCTACCTCAAATATCAAAATTTCTGACATACCAACCTGTTTAGGACTTATCAGCAAAAAGTCAGATATTAATCTATGGAGTTCTACTTTCTACCATTAACTGAACTCATGGATCTTTGTACTTTATACAGGACAATAGCTTTAAGATCTAAATCCTATCATTCAGCTGGTGCAATAAAAGAAATGCAGAATCTATCAGAATAGTCTGTACAGTCCATCCTCCCTTAAGTATGGATCAGGGATGAAATCCTACCGGTTCTAACCGGTTCTATAGAGTAGGTTGTAAGCAGCTGGTGACATCATAGAATCGGTTCTGGTCAGTGGAGGCCACCATCTTTTGCTTGGAAATTTTTTTTTGGGAAAAAATTAATGAATTTTTTTCAGGTTTTTTTTTCTTCTGTGTCTGCCCCGTCCCCCAACCTCCAGCTTGCTTACCTTGCTCTTAGGGGTGAATCCTGAGCCAAGAGACGCAGCTGGTAGAAACGCATGGCTTGCTTCAACTATTTTAAAGCTAAAGAGAGAAACCCAGGCAGAATCAGTTGCTCACCAAGGAGATCCATCTCCTTGGTGAGCAACTGATTCGGCCTGCTTGACTTCTTCAATTGGGTAAGTAATGGGGTGGGAGTTTCTTTGCTTTAAAAAAAATAGTAAATTGGGAGGTTTATTTTCTTGGGGCTTTTTTAAGATTTTTTTTTTTAGACATAGCCATTTAAAATTTAGAAAGTTTTAAATTTAACTGCTTTTATCTAAAAATATAAATAAAATATGGAATGTTGTGTGCTTTTGCAATTATGCTTAGGCAGGGGCTTTGACTAGATGGCCTCCAAAGGTCCCTATTTCAAACTCTGTAAATCTGTTAAAATTGTTAAATGTGTTAAACTGTTGCTGGTGCCATTTTGTGTGCTTTTGCATTGTGTGTGAGTCTGTACAGCTGCTTTTGCATGGTGTGTGAGTCATTGTGTTGTTTTGTGTTGTGTGTTTGTAAAGTGTAAAAGTTTTTTTGTGTTCTGTCTGTGTAAAGTGTAAAAGCACACCCAGTCACCTGACCTCCAAACCACGCCCACAAAATAAACCATACCCACAGAACTGGTAGGGAAAAATTTTAGATTTCACCCCTTCTATGGATACTACATTATGTCATGCCCCCATGTATACAGTTTCCTTTTCACATTTTTCTCCTTCACATGATTCTTCATAGGTCTGCATCTCATACTAAGACTAAGGGATCATGTGGTTGATAGTTTACTTATCCAGAGTCTACAACTGGCAACACTATTCTTTTTTTCCTGTCATTTGGAAAATATCCCCCCCCCCCCCAATAAAACAAATTTAGGAAGTAACAAGAGGTGGGTTTTTTTTTTAAAGTAAAAAGGTAGGTGAATGTCAGAAATATTGCTAATCTTGCTGTTTTCTTCAGCAACGTAAGCATCCTGAACAGTAAAATCTATAATGTCCATTAAAATCCAAGAAAAATAGCATCAGGTGGGAATTGTTTTTAACCAAATGAAATCAGGTAATAAATTGGGATCTCAAGAAGATGAACAGTGTGAAAGATGTTCACAACATATTTTCTACTGCTAGAGTGTTTCTTGTTGTGCACTGTTGTTCTGAAAACAAATCCCAATTGTTATAAAAAAATGAATAGCCACAATTATAAAATTATTACCTTAAGCAATTTGGAATGATAGGCTCCCCATAACAAGGTGATATTCTCTAACTCAAATTTCAGATCTGGTTTCATCTTTATTTGTTTATTCAAAGAATCACAGAAAATCATTTTTACCTAAGCCTCTTTAAACTTAAGTCAGTCTGCCTCTATATACTTGACAAATGGTTGATCTCCAATCACACCAATGAGTTCAAATTATTATTTAACCCAAAAAAAAAATTACAAGCTAATAATACAGTGAACTATTGCCGCATGTTTGCTGACACCAGTAATTGTCTACTTGTAGAATCACCGCCTGCAGGAAGGTAGGAATTACACAGCTGAACATCACTGAAACTGCACATGGACTGCAAGATGACACATGGGAATTAAAAAGACAAAGTAAAATGGAATAGATTTCTAGCCTGTATCTAAGCTACATCTCTCCAAAGCGATTTATATTATTTGATCTCTATTACCAAGTCTCCTTTAAATGAAATACATTTTCATTAAGGTACTCTAGCCTACATAGGTAACTCTAATGGTATTAATAAATGTCCATGACTGATAGTTGGGAAAGGATAGTGGAGAATTTTCTCTATGTTTTATTCTCGGCAAATGCAGCAAATTGAATTCACATGTCACCAGGTAACAGTTCATATGGTAGTAGCTAATTATATTGTATACCTGTACTTTTGATTTAAATGTACAACATGGAAGATATAATGTGTGGGAATCTGCATTGCTATCTTTGTCCTTAATCCAACCTCATTTCTCTTTGCTTTAGGATCAGTGATGTTACAGAAATGGATGAAATGGATCAAAGAAAAGCACCATCCCAAAGGGCTAAAGATGTGACCCATTATACAATACTCTAAGATTAGATGCAAAAAACTTGCTCAGACATAGTATTATTGGAGCATTCCCAAGGTGTGAGTCCAGATAATCCTCACCCATACCTGCTAATATTACTTCTGAGTGGGATTATTTGGAGCTCACCTTTGGAAAAACTTCAATAATACTAGGCACATCTAAGAGCATCTTCAGAAGGAACACATTAATGCACATAGCAGTAGCTACATTGATTTCCATATGAGCCACAATACACATTATCAAGATCCTGGATCTTGGAAACCAACAGAGTATAATGGCATATGCAAAAACTATCAGGACTACAACTCTGATGTCTACAAGAGACCAACATCATTTGGATAATGTCTATAGGAGTGAGACTTATTCAGCATATTCAGAACTTCAAATAATTACTGAGGTTGAAATGTACACGTTCTATGTAATTGTGTCTATTATACTATTTTAAAATATATGGACATTATGAAACAGAATGTACAATATGTACTGTAGGAATGTTTCCCATTTCATAAAGAGATTTGTGTCTAAGGAAAGCAAGCAGGGTATAGATATATCCAAATATTACTATTACTGAGGAGAAAGAGATGTAAATGTTGGTTATTATTCTGACATATATTGAGATACTTGCTTGAGTTACTGGCAGGTTAGAAAGCCACCTCTATGTTAAGCAATATTGGCAGAGTTGTTATTTAGATTGTCCTAAATTGACATTTTGGATTATCATGTCCTAAAGGATGGCAGCTTGCTTTCTTCTTACTAGTAGTACAATTTTGTACCATGCTAATACCTATAACAAAACATTGTCACATAACATTTATATATAACATTCTCATTTATGAGTTGGTATCTCCTAAGAAATGTTTTGCAAGACAGCAATTGTAATAAAGAGTTTTGGGAGCTTCCATGTATGATACTTGTAGACATTAGGTCTGTGTAGTTGATAACATTATTTGAAAGTGCTCTCTGGTATTCATTAAAGCAGCCCAACGTTCTTTTTAGGCTTATTCATGAGCCTGAAAAAAAGATGTCTCTGCATTAAGAGTTCCTTCACCTTTAAGGGCTAGATTCTTTAAAGCAAGAGTGCTTATTTCTAGGTTGAAAAAGTTAGGTGACTTTTCTGAATTTCAGAGGAGGACTATGATTGTCCTTGAATAAAATATGAATCATTTATGCTGAATCACTTTCAAGCATACAACTATAGTATAATTCTCTGCATACACAAATAGATATTACATTGGGTTATGTCCCTCAAAATCCAAGCATCCACCAGATGACCCAAAGAGGTCATCTCTATCTCTATGCAACAAAGTCTCCTTTCCAGATTTTTGCAGCAGATATATAGTAGGTCTAGTTACAATGCTAGAATTACATACTAAAATTACTTTGAGGGGGGGGGGAATCCTAGGTAATAGAAAATGTTTGCATTAAAACTATATTCTGAATGTTTCATATTAGAACACACAAAGAGAGAACCACTGTACTCTCTCTCTCTGTGTAATAGTTGTTACAAAAAATAAATAATAATTTTCAATCTATTCAGAATATATAACAATTTTCTATATTGTTATTTTTCCTAGTAAAAGCCTTGACCTTCTGCTTCCAGTAGTCCTTGACGAACTATTTATACCCTTACATCCTTCAATAGTTAGCAGCTTTATAATTTCCTTTAAAAATTCCATTGAGTCAGTATTTCTAAAAGCTGAGCAATAGATAAAGACTAATAGAGTACTCTGTTTCTCCAATGCAAAAATGAGAGAAAGCTGCATCTGTTGAACAAACTCCGTGAAGATTTGAGAAAGATCTAAGGAAAATACAACTTAAAAGTTATCAGAGATCCCCAAGGATAAATGAATGAGCCTGCAGCAAAGGAATGGAATGAAAAACATGATGGGATATTTTTGCAGCAGAGACAGGATTAAAAACAGATCACTATATTCCTGTTTATATATTATATGAATTGAGATTTAACAATCTAAAATCACACCCTATGATGTTATTTTCTGATATTTCAAATAAACAGTGACTGATAAGCAACCCCTCCTTACAGCTAAGGATATATCCAAATCAGGGATGTAGAATAAATTGCTAGTGTTCTCCTCCAGTTGTTTTTATTTAATATTGCATGATTTTTTTAACGTGTTTATCTGTCTTTTTATTGATTACTGAATGGACATTGAATGGACAGGGAAGTTGGCTGTAGGTTCTATTGTTCTGCTACATCTAAAAGCCACTTACAAACTGTGAGAATGATATTATGGCACTAGTATTTTGCTTTGCAAACATGTCTTTTTTATTTCTTCCAGTAACTCTTCTAGCTGGTGAAAGATTCATGCTAAACTATGCATATAGCAAGATATCATGTACAAGATACTGAAGTCTTAGAGGTCAGAAAAAGTATTGATTGACTTGATGTTTAAAAGGATAGCCATAAACTGCACAGCTGCAGTGCTGCAGATAAAACCAGTTTTGCTCCAATGTCAGTAAATACTGCAGAGTTAAAAATAAATTCTTCAACTCCCCAAACCAGCCAACATTATTCAGAATCTGTTTCTGAACTGTTTGAAAGCTTTGGGGTAGATATGTCCCAATTGTGTAAGACAGCAGAATTGCAGAAGTACTTTCTGATTGTGGTAATGAAAAAGATGAGGGCCAGCAACTGAAGTCCCATCTATATAAAATGGAAGTGTCTCTTGGGTTAATGGTCTCTATCTAGTTTAAAAGAGGTTGCACCCTTTTTGAATGAAGTGTTTGCAGTCAAGAGTGTCTATATCACAAAATGTCATGTCTTTTAATATCTTAGACTGGTTTACTGGCACATAAATTTATATCCATTTTTTCTATCTCAAGTGCCCTCCAGATCATACAAATTTTTCTGAAAAGTCCAAAGTTTGACTAAGACCACTGATGGCACAGTGATTAGAATGCAGTATTGTAGGCAAACTCTGCCCACAGCCTGAAATTTGATCCTGATGGGCTCAAGGTTGACTCAGACTTTCATTCTTGCAAGGCTGGTAAAATGAGGACCTAGATTGTTGACGGCAATATGCTGACTCTTTAAACCGCTTAGAGAAGGCTATAAAGCACTATGGGACAGTTTTCGCCCACCTCAGACCTTTGACCTTTAAAGTAAGAGGGTTTTCTGAAATTCAGTAAGAATGTGGTAATATAGGCATATTTTTCCTATCGTCTAGTGCCGTGA
Source organism: Pseudoxenodon macrops (assembly GCA_032467955.1). Lineage (NCBI taxonomy): Eukaryota > Metazoa > Chordata > Lepidosauria > Squamata > Pseudoxenodontidae > Pseudoxenodon > Pseudoxenodon macrops. The sequence goes on along the minus strand of JANHFT010006984.1, from coordinate 8,935 downwards.
TGACGAACCTATGGCACGTGTGCCCAAAGTGGCACACAGAGCCATGTCGTCCAGCATGCGCGGGCTTGCCTGTTTGTCTTCCAGGTTTCTGGCATGCATGCATGCACGATGAGCAGCTCTCCTTCACATGCACGGCAGGGCCGAAAACTGGTGTGTACATGTGCGCCAGCAAGCTGATTGTCAGGCACACATGTACACTAGGACCCAGAAGTTTGGCTTTTCCAGAGCGCAGTCCTGACGAATGTGTGTGGGCAATGTTTCCACGTGACCTTTTCAGCACTCAGGTTCGCCATCACTGCTCTAGAGCCAAGGTGAAGATCTAGCTTGATGTAGCAGATAAAAACATCAGATTAGAAACCAGGAGAGTTATTAGTTCTACTCCTAGTTCTGTCTACAAAGAAAATTGGGTGACTTTCTAGGACTCCTCCAGTCTTACGAAAAAAGCAAAGGCAACTCATTCTGGACATGGAGTGGGGTTTCCTTGCAGTTAAATACAGTGTTCTGATTTTCTATTACTTTATTTGTGGTTCTCACTATTTTCCTATGTTAAAATATTTATGATATTTTATTAGGTTTTGAAGTGTTTTACTAGAAAAAGTCTTTAGAATTTGAACAAAACTTGAGAATTAAATGTTAATAAAAACAGTAATTAATTAATGTTACTGAAACCCTATCTACTGTCAGTTATTTTTAATCTAGACCAGCTCTCAACAATCAAAACAGACAAATGTAAAACAACTGAAGAAACACTGAACATGATGAACATCAAATTCAGAGACTGTCAGTCCTTATATAAAATCAGTATAAAAGAAATTTGATTTACTTATCCAATCACTTGAGTCATATTCAAGTATTTTAGAAATTTGTAAAATATTTGTAAAAAGAATTCTGTAGCTATAAAAGGTTACCCCTGCCCAGTCATATCTGACTCTATGGGGCAGTGCCCATCTCCACCTCTTAGCAGAAGGGAAGCAGCTTTGTCCATAGATATTTTCATGGCCATGTGGCCAGAATGACTATATGCCAAGGGGCACAGAATGCTGTTACCTTCCCACTGAAATGGTACCTGTTTACTTGCATTTGTCAGCTTTTGAACTGTTAGGTAGGCAGGGCAAGTACCTACCCCATCACAAGGCTCTTGGGTAATGAATACAGTTTTAAAACTTTCTAGCAAGCAAGTCCAGCATCTTAAGCCCCTCTATTTTCATCATACAAGTGTCTTTATCATGCAAATAAACTTACAAAATACATGTTAGTTCCCTGTTATCATGATTTCTTGTATAAACTTTAACAACGTAAGCTGTTTTTAAAGGCTAATTTGATCTACCTATCTCAAAAATATATTAACACAATAAGAGAATAATAAAGTTGGAAAGGAGCTTGAATATCTACTAGTCTAACCCTGCTCAAACAAGACACCCTATACTATTCCAGACAAATGGCTGTCTGGGAGAGTTTACTTCTTAAAATCTTCCAGTGATGGAGCACTCACAAGTTCTGGAGACAAGTCATTCTACTGATTAATATTTTTCACTGTTGTTCTAGGTTGGATCTCTCCTTGATAAGTTTCCATCCATTACTTCTATATTTTTCTGTCACATTTTCACAAATAAATGTGGTTTTCTTTGACAGATTATTTTTGTCACAGAAAAATCAATGCTAGAACATTCTGTTTAAGGTTTCCAACGGAATGTGGGTAGGTGAAGTTTGCAATCAGCTTCCACAAAAATTCCTGACAGATTTAATTTAAAACATCACTGATGGGTTGGTTGTCATGCCAAAATCAAGTGATCAGATAATGGATTTTTCGAAGGTATCATTCAACATTTGCCCCAAGACAAAGTCCCTGTTCATAGCATAATTACCTACCTCTTTCAATAATGACTTTCAGATAGTGTTTTGCAAATAACAGGGGGGGGGGACACCATAAGAAATAGCAAGACAAAGAAATTAAAATTATGAAATAAGTTAAAGAAAAGAAAAAAAGAGTGAAAACAAATGTATACCAGTACCAGTCACTATATCTGTCCATGTCTTCCTAGTCTTTCATTATGCTAGTATATTGGGTTTTCTTCTTTAGATTTTTCAATCTCCATTTTTCAGGATATCATAAACAATTGGGACATTTACAATAAAGAAAATATATTGGTTAAAATAATAATTCAGTCCAGTAATCCATTCCCAAGTCAAACATGCTAACTATCTAACCAAAGAAAAAGAAAAAAGGACCTCATCATAGGCTATCCAACCATACATAGTACATTTCCTAGTATTTAAGAGAAAAGGTAAAAATGATTAACAGAAGGCTGTATATGCCTTCCATATGGTCAATCTAAATTGAGTAGCAATTCTGCCAGTTTATTTTTTCTTTAGTTAATAAGTAGATATACATATGTTTCAAAAGATCAAATTCTCAACATAATACTCATATAATTAGATTTTTAAACTTAAATGTAGAAGCATAAATAATATAATTACCAAAATGCCCCCTCCTTTGTCTACTAGAAATAGCACAATCTAAACAAAGAATATTTAGAAAATTAACTTATTCTAACTCACCATTAAATACTTTAATATTTATTAATAAATATATCTTATAGTAAATCCCATGGTGTTAAATTGGAAATATCCAGAGATATTGTACATATGATTATAGCCTTACTGTCTTTGTATGAATACTTGAAATTAGAATAGAATTCTTTATTGGCCAAGTGTGATTGGACACACAAGGAATTTGTCTTTGGTGCATATGCTCTCAGTGTA
>JANHFT010006983.1:0-13595 GCA_032467955.1 Pseudoxenodon macrops | reverse complement strand
ATCCTATCCCCTGCTTGCTGTTGTGCAAGTAAAACTGAAACGCCTCTCATCTGCTTGTATTTTGCATTTGGAACATATTTCTTTTCAGGTGGGGAGGGGGAGTAGAACTCCTTAGCATCAGAGAGCTTTTTGGAAAGTGAAATAGTATTTGCTGTGTGAGGAAGAAGGAGACATGAAGGAGCCTGGCTGTGGCTTAGCTCAACTGTTCTGTAGTAAAGATGCTTGCTGCTGTGAAAGTGAAAGTGAAAGTGAAACTCCTCTCTTCTGCTTGAGTTTCGTATTTGAAACAGATTTCCTTTCAGGTTGGGAGAGGGAGTATAACTCCTTAGCATCAGAGCATGTTAATAATAATATAGAAAATACTAATGCTAGAGAGAGAGAGAGAGAGAGAGAGAGAGAGAGAGAGAGAGAGAGAGAGAGAGAGAGAGAGAGAGAGATTTGGAGCATATTTACTAATGTTCTATAACTCTATCTTGAAAGAGATGCTTCAGAATATGAGGAAATGTATAAACATTCCTTTAAAAAATGTTCTAAATACCTCTATCTTTCTCAATGTTGATACTACTACTTGTGATGAGTAGTGTATTCATTTGTGGTTGAGCCCTAGTCTCAATTCCATTTCAGATTTGTATAGGAAGAAGTCACTTAATTGTCATTTTGGAGGGTTGCAGTCAGAGGTGGGTTCCTACCAGTTCTAACCAGTTCTTTAGAACTGGTAGTAACTTGGTGATGACGTCATGGAGCCAGTTCCTTCGGTGTCTCCATGGGTGCCACCATTTTGGATAATTCTGCACATGCGCAGAAGCTATTTTTTATTGCTGCACACCAGCGCGAGGCGTGACCCTGAGCGAACCGGCAGCAAAACGATTCACAACTCACCCCTGGTTGCAGTACTACAAAGGTTTCAGAGCTTCTGAATTTATTTTACTGTTTGTGAAATTTAATTTTGCCCTTCTCCCTCAAAATCTTGCTTTCATTTCAGAGTTACATTATGGACATACTGATTAAACTTTTTCTTTACCTAGTTTTCATTTTTGATATGTATTCTTTGTTATAAGATGAACTCTATGCTATGTAGTAAACAAAATGAGAGAGTATAAGAGAGAAGTTCAGAAACCATTTAAATCTGAAAATTACTACAGAGAAGCTGAACAGTGAAGGAGTACATACTTCCAACCAAATTGTCTCATCATATTTTGTTTTTGTGAACGCTCTTTAGCAAATGAAAAATGTACCCAGTGAATTGGGATGTTTGTTGAACTCCTCAAAATGAAAGTGACATCTTATCACAGGGTTACGTTTGCTCAATTTTACATCTTCTGACTGCCATTTAAAGCAGCTGTTTTATTCAAAGGACTGGATGGTGATATAACCAACATGTTTTTAGGTGAAGAATGTCAATTTTATAGTGAAATCTGTGTGCAGGGGAAGTTTGGTCAGAAAGGGTGAAATGAAAACCTGGGTAGAATAAATAAGAACTGTGCCACTGAAGCACAGTGGATGTATACTGATCTGGAGCAACACAGGAGAAAAGCATGGGAGGGAAGCATTAACGATACCTGTTGATTAAAACATCACATTTTATAAAAGTATCAGTAGGATACGCTGATTATTTGCACAGTGAGAAATAACTGATTGAACCCACATACACAAATACACACACACACAGAAACACACACAAATGCCTTCACATTGTTCCATTTTAGGGTAAAGCATAGGAAAAGAACAGTACATAATAAGTTAAAGAAAATCACAGCACAGGAGGGGGAAAAAAGAAAAGACCTCCTAACTAGATTCATATGTAAACTGATTTTCACATATGCACTATTAGCTTACTTGCTTATAAGTTTGTTTAATAGATTAACATGATTGTCCGATAAACATGTTACTGGATGGCTAACAATAAATAAAATAAACCCAATAATAAAAAAAAACAATTTAAAAGCAACATTTCATTAACACAACAAACTCAACAAATAATCAATCACCTCATCAAGAACCAACACTTGGGGGAAGAGTCTGGTCTTTAAGGCCTTAGATAAAATAGAAGGACTGGGGCTATCTGAATCTCAGGGGTTATGTTCAGGTTCCATAGGGCAAGTATTGCAACAGAGAAGACATAATTCCTACTGCTATTACCTGGCATTGTTTAATAGAGGGAATGTGGAAGACACTCTGCCAGAACCCACAGAAACAACAAAAATAATAGGAGACAGATAGTCCTGTCCTAAACCATGAAGGACTGCATAGTTGATAACCAGCATCTTGAGTTGAAACCAGAAGTCTACTAGAAGCTAGTCAACTCATGGATATTGTTACATGGTTGAATTGAGAATTCCCACCATCTACCTGTGCCTTGCATTCTGGATCATTGGCAGTTTCTGAGGGTTTTCAAGAGCAACCCCATTTAAAGCACACTACTCTAGTGCTGATAAATGGTAAGCAAATTATGATTGACAATATGCAACTCTCCCAACCTAGGAAAAGGAACTACTGGCACAAAAGATGGAACTGTGCAAAAGCCCTCCTCACTAGCCTTCCTAGAGTTATTTCCTAATTCTTGAACAGAAGGCAAGACAAGGAGGGCCTGGGACAATGCTACGTATTTCAGCCAAAAATGACAAATTCTCAAATCAGAGTGGTCCCCCAAACTATAACTGTTCAGACTTGTCAGGCTTGAGGTTAAGCCTTTAATTAGGCTGGCATAGCCTTCAGACACTAATGTGGTCAACCCAGAGTATAATTGAGTTCCTCTGAGTAGTAATTTGAAGGTATACATAAAAAGGAGCAGGGAGAGTAGAGCTCTTTGGAAACTTACATGTTAGGGGGCTTAAGAGTGGACTTGTCTCTCTCTACCAACGTCAAGAAGAACAAGGAAGGAATAGTGGAGGAAGGAACAGAGCTACTGCCATATTGTGCTTCTAATCTCCTAATCCCCTATGTCAGTCCAGATGGATATAAGAACTGATGGTATCAAAAGTCACTCAGAGATCAAGGGAGGGCAGGATGATTGCACCTTAACCATCTTTACCACACTTAAAAAACCAATTATGCGAAATATGGTTAGTGAACATTGTGTATTAATTCTCACTAGGTACACCAGACAAGAAAATCAATTCCGCATGAAGACTAAACTTTTATTTAGTTTGGCTACTATAAGAAAACCTTGAAAGTCCGATAGTGCTGTAAGTTCTCTTATTTCTTATACATAGTCATTGGGTTATGATTGCTCATTTAATGATTGTTCAAAGTTATGACTACGCTGAATGACGGGAACTTATAACAGATTCTTTGGAGTTGCAGTGATCATGTGAATATAATTCAGGCACTTGGGTGCCCAACTCAACAATAACATCTTCACGATGAGCCACAGTCAAATCATCACCATTTGTGACTTTCCTGCAAGCAAAATCAATGGGGAAGACAGCAAGGAAGGTCGCAAATTGTTCCCACTGCTTTTTCTCCTGAGGAGCCATGCTATGAAGGACCACATAGTCCACAGCCCTCCTCCATTCTAAACTCCATAGGGCATAATTATATAACTATCGAGCATAACTATTGTTTTGTAGGAGAATGAATAGGAATCTATGCCTATGCACTACTGTAACTCGTAAGTCAGGAAAGCATTTATAAAGGCATTTTTCTTCTTTTTCTGTAGGGCTGCCAGCAATCTTCACTGGTATTTTTACCCCCAACTCCTCAATTGTTTTAAGAAGAAAATAATAAAAAACGATTTTGCATTAATTGCTAATTTGGGCCTTCCTTTCACAAAATCGTTTGATTCAGTTCATAATAGAATAACGCTGTATATATTGTTTCAAATTTAATTCTAGCTAATAGTTGCTGTAATCATTTTAACCCGCTTATAATGTGACTAAAATTATCATGAATTGGGCATGACTTTTTTCAGTTATTAAGTTCTTATCATGTCAAATGAAGTGATTTGTAGCAAAAAAAAAGCTTTAAAAAAAAGGTTATTAAAAAGGTTTCCTGCAATGTGATGCCATGCATTGTTATTTGTTTTCTCCAAAGAAAAATATTAATGGTTGCCATAACAGAGATATTACAGAAATTATAAATAATGAACAAAAATAAATTCCTATTGAGAATTGCAAATTTCATTTTCAAAATGAACTACAGGAAGGGACTCTGATATGAAACCAAGCTTCACATTTATTTTATAAATATATTTATTTATTTATCAAATTGATTTGCTGCCTATGTTGTGGTTCAGGTGACTCTTATGTTACCAAAAGAGTATATACTCTTTTAGAGTATATATTTTAAGTATATATAATTAAAATAAAAGTGTAACTATACCAGCTAAGGATTTTGAAAGATATCATTTGAAAAAGTGATGATACCCAAAATAAAAAGTGAAAACATGAAAACATACGTGAGTATGATTAAGGTACACAAAATAATTAAACAGGGTAAGCAGCATCCAATGAAAGATTCATCAAATTACTATGTAATACAATTTGATAGCAGCATGAATTTATGCATTTAATCCAAAGGAAAGAAAAAATGGAGGAACCTCACTTCTCTCAAATGTGAGTTTCACAATAGGAATTATACTAAGAAGACAGAATACTCATCGTTGCATTTTAAGATGGTGAGTTTATGATAACAATTTTAAGTTTATATGGCAGGATAGAATTCTTCAGAAGTCCAACAATAAACTATTAAGGTTTTGAAGGTCATGGTCGCAAGGTCTAGCTGTTGAACAATATACTAACAACAGATTTTGGTTGGGTATAATTCCACTTTTTCTGCAGTCTTACTTTATTTGTTACATTTTTGATCCTGCCTTTAATACTCAAGGTGGTAAACATAACTAATATTCTTTCTTCCTTCTATTTTCCTTGCAACGCTGAGAAGAGTTGGGATGAAAGTGACTAGCCCAAAATCACTCAGTAGCTTTCATGCCTAGAGCAGGACTAGAACTCAGTCTCCTGGTTTCTAGGTCACCACCTTTAAAAATTACACCAAACTGCCTTTAATCTCTTACTTACATTGTCCTAGAATTCTATCACCTTTCTGTCTCATTAACAGCCAGCATTTCACCAGACTTGTTAGATCATTAAGTATATTCAGAAAAGGGGCATTGGTCTTACCTGATATGCTTCTTCTCGTGGAGGTGGAGACAGCAGCCAGGAATGAGTTAACTCCTTCTTGTTAGCCTATCAGGACTGAATCTGCAAAGCCTTTTAATCCACTTTCCTGCTCTCCTTCCTGCTTTTTGACGAAGGAGCTGACGCAGACCGACATGTAGAGCTGAAACAGAAAACTTCTACCTGTCTACCCCCTACACTCCCTATACCCAGGATACGAAAAGGACCCAGGATAATACACTACCACAGGGAGGGACTGGCTGCTGTCTCCAGCTCCACAAGAAGGAGGATATCAGGTAAGACCAATGCCCCTTCTCCAGAAAGGTGGAGCCAGCAGCCAGAAATGGGACATACCAAAGCGGCTGTCCTATTGGAGGGGGCCTGTCCTGGAGTGAGGAACCCTGGGCAGAATGGACTCTTTGGAGCACCCACCTGCCAAAGGCCACCTCAGTAGAGGCATAAACATCTAGCTTGTAATGGCGAATAAACAGAGAGGGAGAAGACCATGTAGCCGCCCGGCAGCCTTCCTCCAAGGAAGCCTGAGTGGACCAGGCCGCAGAAGTAGCAGCACTCCTGGTGGAATGAGCGGTAATATGTCTAGGGGCCGGCAAAGCCTGACTCTGTTAAATCTTGGAGATACAGGTCCGCAGCAATTGTCCGATGGTTGATGACGAAACTTTCTGCCCCAGATGGCTAGCTTGGAACAAAACAAAAAAGGGATTCTGACTGCCTAAAGGAGGCAGTTCGCTTGATATAGATGTGGAGAGCCTTCCGAACATGTAGTGTATGCCAGGATCGTTCCAAGCGATGAACTGGTGCAGGACAGAAATTAGGCAGCACCAGTTCCTGCGCCCTGTGGAATCATGAATTTATCTTGGGGATAAAAGACGGGTCCAGGCACAAAATTACCCTGTCTGGGTAAAAAACACAAAGGTCTTCCCTGACTGATAAAGCCCCTAATTTTGATATGCGGCTTGCTGAGGTAATAGCCACCAAAAAGGAGACCTTGTTAAGAGAGAAAACTCAGACCCACCTCCCTGAGGGATTCAAATGGACTCCTGGTAAGGGAATCCAATACTTTAGTGAGATCCCAGGTGGGAAACCTATGCACTACAAGGGGTCATAAATTAGTGGCCCCCTTGAGAAACTGATTCACCCTAGGGTGTTGAGATAAGGGTTGCTTAGCATCCCCCGACAGGACTGAGGACAAGGCCTCCACCTGTCCCCTAAGGGTACTGGGCGATAAGCCTTTCTCTAACCCATCCTGTAGAAAGAGTAAGATGTCAATGATGAATGCGTCTGTAGGGATAAGCCCTCTTTTGGAGCACCAGTCACAGAAGGTCTTCCAAGTGGCATCATATATGCGGTTAGTAGATGCTCTGCGTGAAGCCTGGATGGTTCTGATGACACTAGCTGGAAACTTGTCCTCAGCATTCTGTGCTCAAGCACCAGGCGGTCAGTTGGAGCCATTGAGGCTCCAGATGAAACACCGTGCCCTGGCTGAGGGATCTCTTGCCCAGAGGGATTTTACAGGGCTGAGCCACTGACAGATTCATTAGATCTATGAACCAGGGCCGCCTGGACCAATGGGGGGGCGATGAGAATGAGTTCGGCTTTCTCCTCCAGCATCTTCCGTAGAATCCTTGGAATCAATGGTAGAGGAGGGAACGCCTAAGGCAGCCCCAATGGCCATGGACTGCGCAGGGCATCCAATGCTTCCACTCCTAGCGTTTCGAATCTGGTGTAGAATCTCGGAAGCAGGTGGTTGTGCCTGGAAGGTGCCACTCCGCTTGGTCTATTGACGATCGACTGAGCCAATACGCCTGAGTGTTTGACCCCGGAGATATGAGAGGCCCGAATGGACCAGAGGTGAGTCTCGGCCCAGAGTCCCTGACACTGGGCTTCCTGCATCAATTGCTTGGATTGAGTCCCTCCTAGGCAGTTGATGTGCGCCTTGGTCGCCACGTTGTCTGTTAGGATGTCCTGCCCCGATACCTAGTCCTCGAATGACTGAAGTGCTAGGTGGATCGCCCTGAGTTCCAACCAATTGATGTTGTATGCCAAGTCTCCCTGGGACCATTGTCCTTGTGCCATGGCTGATTGAATATAGGCTCCCCAACCAAACAGGCTGGTGTCTGTTGTCAGGATCAAGCGAGTGGGTTCCCTGAACTCGTTGCCCTTGGCAATGGCCCAGGAGGTCCACCCCTGGAGAGGAGCAGTGGGACTCAAATCTTGGCTAAAGACATACCCCTGAAGGACCATTGAAATGGAAGAAGGAACCACTGGAGGGGTCTGCAGTGAAGATGAGACCAAGGGATGATGGAGAAGCATAACACCATCTTGCCTAGAAGTTGAGACAGTTGTAGAGGGGAACTGGATTCCGCTGCAATGATGCGTACCGCCAATTATCTGAGACTGGTTTGACACTCTGGAGACAGATACACCTTTAACTCCACCGTGTCTATGATCACTCCCAAGTGGAGAAGGTGAGGGCTGGGAACCAGATGACTTTTGGATAGGTTTATTGGAACTGTGTTAGACCGTCAGGTCTACCGATGTAAGGAAATCTCCCTCCCTCACGCCTTCCAGGATGGTTAAGAGGGACTGCATTTTGAACCAATGGTAACTATGTGATGGTTCAGGGACATGAGGTCCAGAATTGCTCTCCATCCCCCCAAGGATTTCTTGACTAGGAACAGACGTGAGTAGGACCCCTGACCGCGTTGTTTCTGAGGTACACTTTGGATTGCCTGAATGTCTAGTAGATGTTGAATGGCCGAAATCATGAGAGACCGCTTGGTCCGGTCTCTGGAAACCGGACAGCAGAGAAATAGACTCAGGAGCTTGGAGAGGAATTCCAGGGAAAGGCCGTTCCCGACTGTTTCCCTGACCCAATTGTCTGATGTTGTTATGTCCCACTGGCTGGCAAAGAGTGCCAGACATGCTCCTATGAGAGGATTGCCAGAGCAGTCATTTGTAGCACCTAAAGGGCCACCCTCTACCACCCCAGTAAAACCGTTTGGAGGCTCCTCTCTATCCTTGCCTACCCTGTCTATCCTGGGGTCCCTGTCTGGGGGATGATGTTCGTTGCAAACACGGGTAATTAAATCCACCATACGAACCCCGAAACGACCAGTTCTAGGAATAAGGAGCAGGGCGATACTCAGAACACCTGGACAAACTCAGGAGAGCCTTTTGTTGTCACGAGAGGATCAAGAGAATCTCCAAACAATTTGACTCCTGCATAGGCGGAAGAAGCCAATTGCCATTTATTTCTGGAATCAGCCTGCCATTGATGCAGCCACAAGAGACGTCTAGCCGTCACCGATGAACCGATTGATTTAGCTGCAAAGTGGGAGGCATTTAACATGGCATCAGCAGAAAATTCAATGGCAGCCATGACCTTGTTAAGGTCCTGATGTGACCAGGAGTCAGAAATGGGCAAACATTCTTGGAGCTTTTCTAACCAGAGAAGTGCTGCCCTGCTATAAAAGGAAGCAGCTGTGGAAGCTATAACTGCCCATGCAGCTGCTTGGTGAGTCTTGACCAAGGATTGCTCAGATCTCTTGTTCTCAGGCCTGAGGGCTTCCTCCGGCGGGCCTGTCAAAACCCAATGCTGGGAAAGGGCCACTATAGGGGCATCAATGGAAGGTACCTGGAGGGCCTTCATGAAATCAGGATCCATGTTATAGAATTGTTTATCCAGACTATTGGGGTTGGAACCTGACCCTGGGGATGCCCACTGCCTGTGTAATATGTCATAGAACATCTTGGGGTTCCTTAAACATGTGGTCAGCTGGAACAGAAGGGCAGCGTCCTTATTTGAAGGAGCCGCAGGAATACCGAATCCGGTAGATATCATAGCCTTGTAAAATAAGGACTTAAAAAGATGAGATTCGAACAGGCCCACAAAGGCAGGCTGGTCAGGCGAGAGATCCTCATCCTCCGATAATTCCAACTCACGCTGGAATTCCTCTCCAGAAGTTGATCCCTGAGAGGTCGAATCAGTTGAGTCCTCATTAATAAGAATTTCTTCCCTATGACGAGTCCCCAGAAGTCTGGAGCGCTTAGGTCTCATGTTACCAGCCCTGCGCTGTAGGCCTGCTTCGATGCCCTGTTTAACGGCATCTGAAATCAAAGCTCTCATGCTGCTAGGGCTCATAGATCCACTAGGTTGATCAGGCTGGAGACCTGCAGCCGTGGGAGTGAACGTGGTCTTTGGTTGTGATCTAGGCCTGGATTGTTGAGGGCCAGAAACAGTTAACTCCTCAGATTCTACTAAAGGCCAAAGGAGAAAACCCCTGTATTCAATACATTCAGAGTCTTCAGGTTCCTGCAAAGGCCCAAATAATAGGGGATTGGAAGGAAGGGGCTCAGGGGCCTGATCCATGGAGACATCTGGTGATAAGGATGGGTCAGGTCATTCTTCCTCAATGTAGGTTTACTTCTGAGGCCTGGTGCTGAGTCACCTCTGTGCCTGAATTCTTGGAGCTCCTGCCCCGTTTAGTGGCTTCCTTAGAGGCTTTGGCAATGGCCCTCTCGATTGCCTTATGACTTTGCTGAGCAGCATGCTCAGCCACTTTTGGGGCCTTAGTGGACTGCTGCCCTGTCCTAGACCTTCCAGAGGATCCCTTTTTGATCCCTTGTTCTGGAGTTAGATGAAGACATAGAGGACATTCTGTTGTAGATGGGACTAAGAGGCTAAACAATCCGACCAGACACCACTAATAAGCCAAAGGAAACCCTGAGGATAAATACCTGGCTTCAAAGAAGCTGTGTTGTGCCTGGCTATCTCTCTCTTCACCATGCGGCAACAAAATGGTGGACAGACCTGCTAACCTCTTAGACATGCACCTCGGAGTTCCCTCGTGGGCGCTACTCGATGTAAGCCCGGCAGCTGATCCCCTGGCTGCAGCACCACAGAAAAAAACTTGTGGACGCTCCGGAGAAAAAAGAAAGTAAAAAACAGCTCCGATCAGCTGGAAGCAGTTCTGGGTCCTCCTACGGGCAAAGTGACTCGGGGACAAAGCCCATGATCGCTGCGGGGCAGGTCTGCCAGCCGGCAACCTCCCGAACCTGTTGGAAGGTTCCCAGCGGAATTGGGCTATTTTGCCCACCATGCTGCTAGCCGATCAGCTTCTGCCTGATCAGCTCGAAATTGGGAGCAATTGCCAAGAACGAATTTAAACTTGAAAATAAAATAAAATAAAATAATAGGAGATCGCTGGCCAGCAATGGCCATGAATGGAGCTCTTAATAACATGTCTTGTCCCAGCTGGACTGAGTCAAAAAAGCAGGAAGGAGAGCAGGAAGGTGGATTAAAAGGCTTTGCAGACTCATTCTTGATAGGCCAACAAGACGGAGTTAACCCATTCCTGGCTACTGGCTCCACCTCTATGGAGAACTCAGTCTTTTAGGATTGACCAATTTCATTGTTTTCTTAGCGCTGCAAACATGAAATGGCACATTGACTATACCATATTATTATCTGTTTTCTCTGGTATACTGTTATATTTAAATGAAGTTTAAGACTTATCTTTCCTGGCAACAACAATTCTGTGAAATTGGCTGCTGAAGTGAGGATTTTTAGCTTGAACCTAGAACTCCCCTGAATCATTCAGGGGACATAATTATTACCTTTATAATGTTTAGAAATTGGCACCCATCTAGCATAATCAACACCTATCCTTGGCTATTCTTCAATTGTTGCAATGAAATATCTGCCCTATCATTTATCCCACTTGCTTCATGTTTCAATTTCCTTGTTCATTTTATCTTGATTTTTCTCCTTCTGAGTTGGCAGCCTTCTTAAAATAATCTGGAACCTGCTGCTCTGTTATATAAATGGAGAATATGCATGTGGCTCTGCAGCCCACTGCCCTGTATTCATAAAATTTGATAAAACATTTTTAATAATTTAAACCTTAAATTAAACCAACCAAATGGAAAGGAGCCCATTCCAGAGAAGGTGTGATGTCCCTTGGACATATCTTCTATGCTTTTCAAAGGCAAATAATCTATTATAATCAATTATGTAGCTCAACACCAGAAGAATAATAGTATATGTGGAATTAGAGTAGACTTTTAAATCTACATTTGGTAGTGAAACTAAGAATAGGAAAGAAAAGTACAAAATGGAAGGTAAAATAACGTATAGCTTTGGGATTTATATTTGAAATGGAAGCACGTTCTCAGTTTAAAGTTCAAATTAGTTGATATAGCCTTTTTTGACCTCCATTTTCCAGATGGCTGAAACCCAGCAATCAAACTTTTGAAATTCTGGATGCTACTATTTAGATAGATAGTGAGAGACAATGAATGAGTTACCCAATAGTGAAATAATGAGATGTTGAATTTTGCCTCTCTTCTCTCCTGTGAAATGCAATATTACTTCTAAAATATGAACAGAGTGTCTTAACAAAGGACAATAAAGACGATGTAGTTAAAAGCATTTTTATGATTAATGCTTATAGCCTTTTATTAACCATTTCTTACAATTTATTTTTATTTTTTTCCTTTTTCAAGAGGATAAACCATGCTTTCTTGCACTTTTTGCATGTGCTATGTCACTACATGGAGGAATAGAAAGCTTAGCACTAGACTCCATGAAAATGGGGGTGGGGAACTAGGCCTGAAAACTATATGGGTGTATGCTGTGAAAATCAATCAATGTTTTTGTAATTTTCTGAAAAATGCATTGAAAAATATGTATCAAGAAATTTAGGCAGCAATCTATAATATATAGCTGGGAAAGAAAAAAATATCACTGTGCAACTTACCACTTCTTCATGGGTAGCGCCTTCTACACTTATGCCGTTAACCTAAACATCATAAAGGAATTATTTGAAACATTAGGCAAATAATATGAAGCATTTAGTAAAAGCATTAACAAGCAACATACTTTACAGTAAGAATATATCAACTGACCTGTATTACGGCATCTCCAATAAATAGCATTCCTGACTGGTCTGCTGCAGAATTATAAAAGAATCACAAATTACTTGAGAGACTTTGAATGGGTTATTGCTGCTACAAAAGTGTTGTTTTTGTGAAAGTTGTTCCTGAAACAGCATCACTGCAATTCACTGAAAAAATGGTACCGTTTCTAAGAAAATTATGAAAGCTTCTTTTCATTAACAAAAGATTATCCTATAAGAACACAATTATGGTTTCTCATTAATGACAGATTTCATTAAAATATGAAGAAAGCATGATTCTTATTTTTGAATAGCACTGGTAATATAGCAAAGCAGGAATTCTGCTTCTTTTGTTCTTTCTTTCTGAAAATATGTCCATAGAATATAATATCAAAGGAGATGCGGTAGGAATTTAATTAAGTGTGAACTTGAATCCAATCCACCAAAGTATTAGTTCAGCTCATAATTTGCATCGTTTCTGCAAAATAAAATTAACGTGAATGCCAACTCATAGTGTACTGAAGAAGCATAAATCGCTGTACTACTTATTGGAAGGATAACACTCTTGTTTCATAGGCTTATGCTACACCATATGAATGCAAATTTCAATGTGTTTTAAATATTTTTATTTAATATTTCTATAATTGGGAAGGGAATGAATTATTGAAAGCTAAGAACTGTCAGCTATTATATCTGTGAAGGATAAGCGGGATATGTAAATGTTTTAAGTAAAGAAAAAAAGCATATTGTGCTCAATCCACAGTATACCAATAAATACCAATGCCTCTGTTTCCAACAGGTCCACAAATATGGAAAGCCTTTTAGAGAATATTTGAGGTGTTTAAAAAAAATATCAGGATTTTTATGTTTGCTTCTAAGTGTCAATACTTTAGTAATTGGCATTTTCTATATAACAAGCTAGAGACAAAACTATATTGTATTATTATTTATCAATATGATTTATACAGCCCACATTTTGCTCAAATGAATCAGAACCATTTACAAGAATTACAGAAACCCACAATGTATAAACTCCTGAGGCCCAGGGATAAACTATAATACCACTCGCAAAAAGCACATCAACAACAGCACAGCTTATCCACCGACCTAAATGCCTGAGCAAACAGATCTGAGCAAACAGATCTTCAATGCCTTCTGAAAGCTTAAAGAGATGGGCCATCTGAAGATCCAGGGTAATGCTGTTCCATAGAGTAGGGGCTGACATTGAGAAGACATGACCCTGGAGTCCAACAAGATTGCGTTGTTTAGAAGGAACCCAAAGAATGGTTTATTAGTTCTGATGCAGGGGTAAGTTCTAACTTACCTCGCTGCCGGTTCTCTGCCTCCCGTGCCACATGGGCGTGCCCACACCTCGTGCATGTACGTACAGTAGAAAGAAATTCCAAAAAGTTATGGGGAAAAAAGGCCAAAAAAAGATGGCGATGCATGCACAGTGCTCGGCTTCTGCGCATGCGCAGAAGAAAAAAAAAAGCAGGAAAAATTCAAAACAAAAATTTCCCACTTTTTTTTTTCCAAAAAAAAAAAGGATGCCGGCGTCCACGTG
>JANHFT010006979.1:16561-27878 GCA_032467955.1 Pseudoxenodon macrops | reverse complement strand
GTTCTGGTCAGGTGCAGAGACAAAAGATGACCTTGACTTTCTAGAAAGAATTTTGTTATGGCTACATATCCCCAACTGTCCTCCCATTTTCCCACAATAGAAAATGCATAGTAGATGAATAGAAAGTGTGGCAGGCCAAAGATCCAACATAAATATGGTTGTAGGCCTGACACCTGCAGTGTTCTTGGCAACATTTTTGGGGAAGTTTTGCCCCGGCCTCCTCCTTCCTAAGACTAAGAGGGAGGAATTAGCCCAAAGTCATTCGAAACAGCTAAGGCAAGGCTAGAACTCGCGATCTGCTGATTTCTAGCCCGGTGCCTTTAGCAAAAAAACTAAATTGGCTCTCTTCTGCCGCATCTAAATCAGTGTTTCTCAACCCTGGCAGCTCTTAAGAGGTGAGTACTTCAATTCCCAGAATTCCCCAGCTGGCCATGTTTCTTTAATTAGTGTCTACCCGTTTCCTTCACTTGGTCAGGAACTTTTTGATTTCACCGTTCTCTTGTTTTTCTGCAGCCGGATGGAGGAACCAAAATAAGGAACAGGATTGTTTGCCTGGGAGCTCGGAGCGACTGCAACTGAACAGGATGATGTGGGGCGGAGACGAAGTCAGCTTTACCCCCAGTGTTGGGGGCCAGTTGGGAGCCCTGGACAGTCCCTCGAGGACGGTGGATTGTCTGCTGGAAGCCAGAGCTCCAATTTCGATCCCGTTTGGCGGTGGCTTCTTTGACTTCAGCGAGTTTGCGGTGCAGCAGAGTTTCCTGCAGAGGAAAGGCCAGGAGCTCTCCAAAACGTTTGGCTCGGGCCTGAGCTCCAGCATGGTGGAGCTGCGGACTCAGGAGAAGCCGCTGTCGGCGGAGAAACCCCACGAGTGCAACGAGTGCGGGAAGAGCTTTGGCAAACTCGCCACCCTGAACACGCACTGCAGGACCCACACGGGAGAGAAGCCCTTCAAGTGCTTGCACTGCAACAAGGCCTTCAGCCAGAGCGCCCACCTGCAGCTGCACGAGCAGACCCACACGGCGGAGAAGCCCTACAAGTGCAACGAGTGCGGGAAGAGCTTTGGCAAACGCTCCACCCTGAACACCCACGGCCGGACCCACACGGGGGAGAAGCCCTTCAAGTGCTCGCACTGCGACAAGCGCTTCAGCCAGAGCTCCCACCTGCAGCTGCACGAACGGACCCACACGGGGGAGAAGCCCTACAAGTGCCTGCTGTGCGAGAAGAGCTACAACCAGCGGTCCAGCCTCATCATCCACGAGCGAAGCCACACGGGTGAGAAGCCCTATTCCTGCATGGAGTGCGGGAAGAGCTTCAGCCAAAAGGCCACCCTGGTCCTCCACGAGAAGAGCCACCGGGGGGAAAAGCCCTACAAGTGCCTGGAGTGCGGCAAGGGCTTCAGCCTGAGCGCCGACCTCATCCGCCACCAGAGCATCCACACGGGGGAGAAGCCCTACACCTGCTCCGAGTGCGGGAAGAGCTTCAGCCAAAACTCTCACCTCATGGCCCACATCCGGACCCACACGGGTGACAAGCCCCACAAGTGCCTGGAGTGCGGCAAGGGCTTCAACTGGAGCTCGGAGCTCATTGCCCACGAGCGGACCCACACCGGCGAGAAGCCCTACCAGTGCCTCTACTGTGCCAAGAGCTTCAGCGTCCGCTCCAGCCTCAGCAAACACGAGCGGACCCACACCGGAGAGAAGCCCTTCGTCTGCCCCCAGTGCGGGAAGGGCTTCATCCAGCGCTCCAGCTTGGTGGCGCACGAGCGCTCCCACACCGGTGAGCGGCCCTACCTGTGCCTGGGCTGCGGCAAAGGCTTCCGGGAGAGCTCGCAGCTCATCGCCCACGAGCGGACCCACACCGGCGAGAAGCCCTACGTCTGTTCGGTGTGCGGGAGCTGCTTCAAAGCCAAGGCCGCCCTCCTCCGGCATCAGCGCAGTCACTTGGACTTGAACTCCTTCATCTGTGCCGACTGCGGTAAGATTTTCTCTTCGACCGCGGAGTCCCCGGAAAAGTGTCCCGAGTGCGTGAACCTGAGCCTGATGTCGGATCTGTCGCGGGTGTCGGAAGAGGCCGATCTGGAAACGGCGGAAGGAGCAGGACAAAGCGATGGTGCTAAGATGTGAACAGATGAAGCCGGCTGGGCCTTGGGTGTTCTGCTTTTTTGCCGGTCATAAAAAAATCGGCTTCCTCTTTGGACGGAGCGGATCCTGGCAAAAGGGACTGTGCTGCAGCTGACGGAGGACCGGTTTTGTTGACGGGAGGTGACTGTGGGCAGCTGAATTCTTTCCCCTCAGATGTGATGGCCATCGTAGTATTGGTTCCTGTTGCCAAACCAGGCTCATTTCAGACCCTTTGGAGAGAAACTGGAAACGTAGAAAGAACCAGAATCAGGTGGATACGAAAACGAAAGAAAATGCCTGGAGTTTTAGTAACATCCTTTGCTACCCAGGGCCAAAATGCAGTTCCTGATCAACTGGAGATTTGGGTCTGTAGCAGAGGAACCAAGGGAAGCGTCTTTGAGGCTTTTTGGAGGGGTGGTGGTCCACGGGCCCCTTTACTGCCTATCCGAAGAGACTTCTGTTTCACAAAGGTGTTTTTTTAATGAATTGTGTTCAACATTTCAATGGATTTGAGCTGTAAAGAACTTTACCTCACTAAATCCTAGTGGATACACATGAAACACTTGGAACCGGCCTGGCCTTCGAATCGGGCTTGAGTCAGCCTGCCTAAGCGTAGAGCTGTTGTTTGCCTTTTGTCAAAAAATAGTGGCACAGCAGCAAAAATACGGGAGCGGACATTAATGGAGGAAAACCGGTTTGGTCACATTGGACCTTGAGCAATTAATTCGATTCCTGTCTCTTTTTCACCTTTGTTTTACATAGCAAGCTCAGCTGACTGTAGTTTTTTTTAATTATTTATTTGATAGCTAGATAGAAGTATGAGCTTTTTCTCCCTTTGGATGAAATGAGGGTGATTTGGTAGGACACCCCAATTAACGTGGGAACATCAAGTTTGCAAGATGGCTGGAATGAGAAGCAGCTTTCCAGACGGACACCCCGTAAAGGAAGATTGCAGGAAAACACACATCTGAACACAAATCTTTTTCAAAAAAAGCCATTCTAGGTACATTGCCAGAGAAGAAAAAATGAAATTTTAACAGTTTTGCACTTAACTCCCTGAAAGTGGAAAGGTAGTAACTCAAGGGGCTAGTACAAGGCTATCTCTTGTACTACTAGCAGTGAACGTGTTCCATAAATAAACCTATTTAGGCAGCATTTTTCCTCACGTTTGTCCTACAGCAGTGTAGCTCAACATTTGACAACTTTAAAATTGGTAGACTTCAAGTCCCAGAATTCCTCAGCTAGGCATGCTGGCTGAGGAATTCTGGGACTTGAGGTCCACCCATCTTAAAAGTTGCCAAAGTTTTTTGTTTTTTTTAAACCTCTGTCCTATAGCAACACAAGCCATCCATTTACCACTTTGCACTTCATACTTAAACCCGGCCTTTAACTTTCCCTAACCTCATTCCTTGCTGTCTGTGAATTATGGGAGATCTGAAGAGTATGAAGTTTGGGAGAAGCATAGAATTCCAGATTTTATCTTTAATCTGCAAAAAGGGTTGTTTTTTTATAAGACATCAGCTTTGTGTTGGCCACACCTGGTTGAATCCAGTTGTAAACCAGTTTAAGTGTCCTGAAGTTCTGTAGAAGAGGGGGGTAAATGCCTCTGTAAAAGAATTTTTCCTCATGTAGGGCAAAATTCCTCACCAATTTTGCCTCAAGAAGGCAGCTGGGATTCCTTGCAAAGTGAAATTGTTAAAAAAAACAAAAACCGTTGATGTCTGTAGGACAGAGGTTTCTTTAGACCAGAGTTGTCCCAAACGTTTTCAGACTTATGGACTTCAACTCCCAGAATTCCCCAGCCAGCCAATTCATGATTATTTCCTTCCAAGAAAGTCACTGCACAGGCCATTCTTTTGCATTTTTATTCAAAGTGTTGGTGCACACATGGAAGGGTGTACGTGTGTGATTCTGTCATAGAAATCATACCTTGCCAAATTGTTTCGCTTGCAACTTAAGCCATATATAACTTCTCGAAGTGTCCATCCCCAACCTTGGTTTGTCCAGATTGTGGCTTAGGGCTTCCTATTGTTAAGAGTTAGGGTGAATGTGCATAGAATTGAGTTGAAAACAACTGGGAGTATCCAGGCTGGATTAATATAGCACTGGCAATAGCACTTAGACTTATATACCGCTCCATAGTACTTTACAGCCTTCTAAGCGGTTTATAGAGTCAGCATATTGCCCCGCCCCCGCCCCCAACAATCTGGCTCCTCATTTTACTGACTTTGGAAGGATGGAAGGCTGAGTCCACCTTGAGCTGATCAGGATCGAACTCTTGGCAGTGGGCAGAGTTACTTTGCTTTGTAGCTTTGTAACCACTCTGCCACTACGACTCTTAATAAGAGACAGCGTCAGCGACCTCTTTCCACCACTCATACATAAAGTGCACCTGAAGATGTGAGTGAGGTCCTTGGTGCTGTCTGAGCTTGGTGGTTTTCTTGCAGACTTTTATCACCCAACTAGGTAACACCATCAGGGCTGGAAGAGTGTGGGATATAGTACCCCTTCTAGCACAGATGATGTTACCCAGTAAGGTAATGAAACGTCTGCAAGAAAGCAACCAAGCTCAGAGAAAACCAAGCACCCCACAGTTCTTTCTACACTGAGCTACAAATAATTATCTTCCTTCGATACATCTGAAGGTAATTTTAAAAAAGTTTTAAGTGCCTGCAAAAGCTGACGTTTTGCAAGGCTGTTACATCTCATGAAATTCCCCGTGTTCTTGTGAGACATCACATGAGATTTTAGACTGCCACAGATGATTCCTTGATGTTTTGTAAGATTCGGGATTATTATTTTTTATATATATAATTATTTTGTGAGCACTCTTTGGAGTTGTGGAATCTGGAAAGATTGCTGACTTCAAATATCGTCCTGTATGTGATGCTTGTATAGGCTCCTATAATCTTCAGCAGTAGAAAATTATTATTCTTTTCTCTTTTTCTTTTAACAAAATCTAATATAGGTACAAGCAATGCCTTTCTCACAGGCTTCTTACGTTAGTTTGGGTACTCTAAAAGGGCAGGTTATCATAAGGACTTTGCCATGCTTTCAGAAATTGTGAAATTAACACTGAATATTTAAACCCCTGGGGGGCTGGCACTCCGCCCCCACGAGTGCTGCCTCCCATCAGCCATCAGTTGTGTTCTCATATTAGGGCAGTGCTTGTCAACCTTGGCAATTTGAAGGTGGGTGGACTTCAACTCCCAGGATTCCCCAGCCAGCCGTGGGGAATTCTGGGAGTTGAAGTCCACCCACCTTAAAAGTTGCCAAGGTTAAAAAACACCGCATTGGGGTCTTTGTAAAGCCACCTTTCTGACTGAAAAGCAAGACCTACTTGTATGAATTGTACATTGTTAGAAATGTGGAAGTCTCCTTGATCTCGTCTCCTGCTCTGGAATATTGCTGCAGTATCCAAATAGTCTGGTCTTTAATCGTTCTCTCTCTCCCTCCCCCTTTATTTTTTAAATTTTTTGTAATGCTCTTACTTTGGGGGGTGTGTCCCTTCTGTCCCCCCCAGCTTTCTGGCTTTGCTTTCAATGTGAATATGCTTTGTTTCGCATCTCACTTGGGCTCTTGGTTTTTCTTCGTTATTTTTGGGCGTTAATAAAAATAATAAAATGATCTCTTAACATGCCAAAATTCTTCTGCCTTGTCATCCATCTTGGCCTTGGTGTCTTCCTCACCATCCTATTTTTTTCAGGACATACGAATCATTCCATTGGAGACAACTTCTCCTTTTGTCTCTAGTCCTAATCTGCAGATTTTGACTGTATTGTTTGCAATCTGACAGTGAGAACAATCAACCAACGGAACAGCTTTTGCCTTCAGAAGTTGTGGGAGCTTCATCACTGGAGGCTTTCAAGAAGAGACTGGACTGCCATCTGTCAGAAGTAGTATGGGGTCTCCTGCTTCAGCAGGGGGTTGCACTAGATGACCTATAAGGTCTCTTCCAACTCTGTTAACCTGTCAATCCATAATCTTTGCAGCATTATCGATATGCAGTGTCTATGCCCCCAAGTGTACACATTTATATGCATAGCTCAAAAATTGAATAGGATTGGATATAAATCCTAAAGAGGTCTGCATATCATGTTACTCCAGAAAAGACATGTTTATTAATATCCTGCCTTTATTATTATTTATAGATAGGGCAGTGGACATACCTAATACTCTTCCCTCCTGTTTTTCCCACAACAATCCTATGACGGGTGTTAGACCAAGAGAGAGGAACTGGCTGGAAGTCATGCAGCTGGCTTTGATCCCTGGGATGGAACTACAACTCACAATCTCTTGGTGATTGGCCCAAAGTTATCCAGCCAACTTCCATGCCTAAGGCGGGTCTAGAACTCACAGTCTCCTGGTGATTGGCCCAAAGTCACCCAGCCAACCTCCATGCGTAAGGCGGGTCTAGAATTCACAGTCTCCTGGTGATTGGCCCAAAGTCACCCAGCCAACTTCCATGCCTAAGGCGGGTCTAGAATTCACAGCCTCCTGGTGATTGGCCCAAAGTCATCCAGCTAATTCCACGCCTGAGGCGGGACTAGAATTCACAGTCTCAACACATAGTTCTTGTCAGTATTCATTCCAGTTTGAGTTGCTTCCTAAACCAGTAAATTCCCTAAACAGTCCACATGATACAGTTAGTATAGACTAACTTGGCAACTTTTAAGATGTTTAGACTTCAACTCCCAGAATTTCCTTGCCAGCTTTGGGAATTCTGGGATTTGATGTCCATACATCTTATAGTGGGCAAGTTCAAAAAGCATCTGTTATACCGTGTTTCCCCAAAAATAAGACCTAACTGGAAAATAAGAGCATGATTTTTTCAAGATGCTTGTAATCTAAGCCCTACCCCAAAAATAACCCCATTAAGATCACCAGCCACATGGACACATTTACTATATTTCCCCCAAAATAAGGCCTAACTAGAAAATAAACCCTAATGCATCTTTTGGAGCAAAAATTAATATAAGACCCAGTCTTATTTTGGGGAAATACGGTAGATTAATTACTGGAGATGATGCCGCCAATTGGTAACCAAGGAGAAAACATGGGAATTTTTTCCAAACTGCTTTATTACAATTTCTGTCCCTCACCTTATTTCCACATTTAATTCATATTTTGCTGCAATTTATGCACGTTCATCATACTTCTAGTATGCTTATTATGAAGTAACATTTCCACAACACTCCCAAGTTTCATCTACTGACTAAAGCAGGGGCCGCCAAACTTTAAGATTTGTGTCTATGGAGGGTCCTGGTTGTCCCAAAGGTGCTTTCTTTTTCCAGAGGCAACTGGACTTTCTGGTTTTTCTTTTGAACAAGTTTCACTTCTCATCCAAGAAGCTTCTTCAGCTCTGACTGGATGGCACAACATAGGAGAATAAACCCATCAGGACTAGATTCAGCAGTCCATCTGCATTTAAAAGGCAAAGGCCAATCTTTTGAAGACATGAAAGTACAGATTTTGGACATAAAGGACCACTTGTTTGAAATAGGGGTTGAAGAGGGCATCTATGTCAAAACAAAACAGCCCTTTCTCAATAGAGGGGGAGGGATATGACATCATCTATCTCCAGTCTACAACACAGTCTTCTCAACAGTTCTAAGAAGGCTCAACACCCATTTGCATCACTCAGGTGACCTTGACAACACAGATAAACTTCCAGGTGGCCTTAATGACTCGCTAAACGAATGCAAATGATCAGCTGTCTGCAAGAAATATAAATCTTTCCATTCCCCACCATCCAGTCAGAGCTTCTTGGATGAGAAGCCAAAGGTCTTCAAAGAAAAACAAGAAAGTCCAGTTGCCTCTGTGAGGAAAAAAAACACCTTTAAGACTTGTGGACTTCCAATTCCCAGAATTCTCATGGCAGGCTGAGGAATTCTGGGAGTTGAAGTCCATAAGTCTTAAAAGTTGCCATGTTTGGAGACCCCTGGCCTAAAGGTTAGCTAGGCACCAGACCACAAGCTGTCAAGCAATCTTCAAAACCCTCAAAAGACCAGAGATCCTCAAAAGTTCTGTTTATCGAGTTCAGCGTTGAGAAAAATTCAGACCGATGTTTCTCCATCTTTGTGGATTCTCTGATGTTTATGCAGGATCGAACTTCGGCTGAAACTCTTCCCGCATGCGGAGCAGCGGTACGGTTTCTCCCCCGTGTGACTCCTCTGGTGCGAGATCAGGTGATCGCTCCGATGGAATCCCTTCCCACACTCGGAGCACTTATAGATTTTCTCCTCGGTGTGGATTCTCTGGTGTAAAGTTAAGTGCGGGCTCTGGCTGAAACACTTCCCGCATTCGAGACACCGGTAGGGTTTTTCTCCCGTGTGGATCCGCCGGTGTAGAGTCAAATGAGTGCTCTGATTGAAGCACTTCCCGCACTCGGTACACCGATACGGCTTCTCTCCGGTGTGGATCCTCTGGTGGGAAGCCAGGTGGGTGCTTTGGCTGAAACTCTGCCCACACTCCGGACATTGGTACGGCTTCTCGCCCGTGTGGATGGTGCGATGTATAGTCAGCTTCCGGCTGTGGCTGAAACTCTTCCCGCACTCCGGACAGGTGAAAGGTTTTTCTCCCGTGTGGGTGATCTTGTGCAAGATGAAGTAAGTGCTCTGGCTAAAACTTTTCCCACACTCCAAACATTTGTAGCGCCTCTCCCCGGTGTGCATCCTTTGGTGCTGGGATAGGTGGCCGCTTTGCCGGAAGCCCTTTCCGCACTCCCGGCATTGATAGGGCCGTCTCTCCGTGTGGATCCTCTGGTGGACTTTGAGGCGGGATTTGGAACAAAAACTTTTCCCGCACGTGTGGCATTCATTCTGTCTCCTCTCCCTCGCTGTTTTGGACCCGGATGGGTTCACCTGGCCGGCATCTTCGCTGGCGATGGATACATTCCTCTGCTTCTCAACCGCAGCCATTTCCCCCTCCCGCTGTCTTTCTGAGTCATCTGGAATCCTTGCGGGTGCTTCTGTCTCTTTGGGCTGAACTTCCAGAGAGGTCCCACCTGCTTCCATCTATTTCTCTCTCCCCCACAGTCTTCCTGTGGAGGGAGGGGAGAAGACCCAATTAATCATTCAAGACAAAGGTAGATGTTAGGCAACTATTCTCAACCACTAGGCCTGTGTTTCTCCACCTTCACAACTTTAAGATATGCGGACTTCAACTCCCAGAATTCCTCAGCCCGCATGCTGACTGGCATGATTCAATGTCATCTGAATTCCTCCAGGTCAGTGTTTCTCAATCGTGACAACTTTTAAGATATGTAGACTTCTGACTGGGGAATTCTGGCAGTTGAAATCCACACATCTTTTAAGACACTGCTCCAGATATTGCTTAATTACTCCTCTTGGCATCCCCACACCTCTAGCCACGTTTCCTCTGAATCCCAGGACTTGTAATTCAATAACATCTGGAGGACTAAAAATTACCTAGCTTTGTGCTAAACCAGTTTGCTTAGCTATGGTTTACTGGGTAAACTATAACTGTCCAGATAGGAGCACAGTGGCTCAAGTGGTTAGAATGATGGGCAGGAGGACAGCAAGCCCGCATTCAAGACCTGAAAATTGCCATGGGGCAGGGTTGAGCTGTCATCCAGCTCCTGACATGGACATGAAAGGATTCCCACCCCCCAAACGGGACATCCCCAGGAACGGTGATGTCACCGGCTAATCCTTTCAACCCGGAAGCGCTTTGGTACTTCTGACACGAGTGCAAAACTTTTCCACGTTTCCAGAGTACCATACTTTAAGACAAAGATCTTCAACCTTTGCAACTTTTAAGACTTGTGGACTTCAGCTCCCAGAATTCCTCAGCCAGCAAAACCCAGCTTTGTCTTAAAGTTGCCAAGGTTGGAGACCCCTGCTTTAAGCCACAAAATCTGGTTTACAAACCAAGGGGTTCAGTGACCAAGCTAAACCAACATCTTTTTACTTACGGTTTTTAAAATGTCTATATCCGAACCTTAACTTTAAAGGTTATTTAGTAAACGATTATGGCCTATTGCATTGCATAAGCCAGCTATAGAAGGCAGAGTAATTAGTTAAGGCTAATTAACCTTATTAACTAACCTTATTAAGGTTAATTTATGTATTTAACACCTAATAAAATGCTGGATGTACTAAGCAGGATGCCACTGAAGCAGCATTTCCTAACCTTGGCAACTTTAAGATGGGTGGACTTCAATTCCCAGAGCTCTCCAGCCTGCATTAATGTGGACCTCAACTCTCCATATTGGCTGGGGAATTCGGGGAGTTGAAGTCCAACCTTCTTCAATTTGTCAAGATTGAGAAACTGCTCCAAAGCATATATACCTGGTCCTAAGATGGCCCTATAGCACCTGTTCATCTCTGCAGCCACTGAACACATCTCTTCCTTGAGACTGACAATCTCTTAAAAAATGGAAAAAGTGGTAGAATTTATTTCTAGGTCTCTCAGCTACCTGGTAGATCAGGGCTACCAGATTTAGGATGCCAACCTCCAGGTGTCCAAGAGGGAGCAGTCAAAAGAATAATATCTGGATTGCCCCAAAGATGCTTTTTTTTCCCCAGGGAGGCAACTGGACTTTCTTTGTTTTTCTTTCAAGACTTATTTCGCTTCTCATCCAAGAAGCTTCTTCAGCTCTGACTGGATGGTGGGGAATGTTCCTTGCAGACAGCTGGTCATTTGCATCCTTTTAGAGAGTTGTTGAAGCACTTGGAGGTCTGTCTGTGTCGGCAGGGTCAAACTGAGTAATGCCAATGGTTCCTGTAGTCTGCAATTCCTCCGTTCAAGGAATACAAATCCTTCCATTCCCCACCATCCAGCCAGAGCTGAAGAAGCTACTTAGATGAGAAGTTAAACATCTTCAACAAAAAACAAGGAAGTCCAGTTGTCTCCTGAAAAGTCACCTTTCGGACAACCCTGACCTGGATGACTGAGAATCTCTACAGACTTTTAGTTATGCAATTTGGGATGATCACCCTTTGAATGGTGTGGGGAGTAGGAATGGATTTCCAGAGGGATTGTAGACTACAGGAACTATTAGCATTGCTCAGGTGACCCTGAGGACACAGATAAACCTCCAAGTGCTTCAATGACCCTCTCAAAAAGGATGCAAATGACCAGCTGTCTGCAAGGAATAGAAATCCTTCCATCCCACCATCCAGTCAGAGCTGAAGAAGCTCCTTGGACCTATGGGTCAGTTGCCAAGTGTCTGA
>JANHFT010006978.1:8440-22550 GCA_032467955.1 Pseudoxenodon macrops | reverse complement strand
TCAATAAGAAGTCATAGGATACAAGCAACAAGTTACAGTCCTGCAGTCGTAAGTGGGAGGAAATGGTGATAGGAATAATGAGAAGTCTTAATAGTAACAGTAATGCAGTCTTAGCAAGTAGTTTTGACAGTGGTAAGGGAATTATTTGTTTATTTGAAGCACTTAGAGGTTTATCTGTGTCCTCAGGGTTACCAGCAAATTACCAGCTGTCTAGACTGAAGTATAGAAAGTAGGGAGAAGGAAAGAAACATCTGGATTGCTTACGGCACCAGTCTGCCAAAAGTTCCAAACTTGGTTTGTTGAAATACCATCCAATATAGGGGTTTTCCTGTCACTCTTGCATTGCTGGTACAAACAAAAACACAAAAATCAACATGCATTACACACGACAGTTGTCTCATCCAATTACTTTTTCCTGTATTCTGGCACAGTTGGGAATGAGTTCTGTTCTTTGTGGGATTATTTCATTTAAAAGCAAATGGGAATGGTGGAAGGAAGAAGGTGGGCCATTGAGGGGGGGGGGATAAATTTAAAGCTACAAAGGAAAGAACTTTACAAGCAAACAGGCCAATTTAGACAGTTTACTGGCAGCAGAATGCAGATACCGGGGACTGGAATGGAGTTACCTTAAAGAGATGAGTGGCTGGCACACTGTACAGAAGCATCTGCAGAGGAACCTTGTATGATTTTGCTCCTGGTACAAGATCAAACTTTGCAGTAACACAGTTCTCGGAGCAGAATTTGATTTAAGAAATACGAAATATAAATAAATACATTTCCACATTAGACCCTCTTGACTTCTGTTACAAGTCTTTTCTATCTTTGTCCTCAAAACCACAATTAAAATTCCCATTTCTAAGCAAGGCGATTTAAGTGAAGCTCGCCCCATTTTGTGACCAGTTTTTGCCCCGATTGTTAAGCAAATCACGTCATTAAGCAAATCCGACTTGCCCATGAATGCTTTTGTCAAGCCAATTGGGAAGTTTGGAAATAAGCAATTAAGTGACTCCGGGACTTTGCAATTGTCTTAAATGTCGGTTGCCAAGCACACAAATCTTGATGACAGGACTGGGAATTGTAAGTGCGAAGACTGGTTGTAAGTAACTTATTTTCAGTGCTGTTGTAACTTGTCATGAAACACACGATTGTAAGTTCACTAGTAAGGCAGATGTCTTGTTTTTCAGATTTTTTTCCCAATATGGCCTGAAAAAGAATAAAATAGAACACTAGAATATATATTCTAGAATAGAATAATAGGAGTTGGAAGGGACCTTGGAGGTCTTCTAGTCCAACCCCCTGCTCAGGCAGGAAACCTTACACCATTTCAGACAAATGACTGTCCAGTCTCTTCTTGAAAACCTTCAGTGTTGGAGGATTCACAACTTCTGGAGGCAAATTGTTCCACTGATTAATTGTTCTAACTGTCAGGAAAAGAAGTCCCTTAGTTGGGCAGCCGTATAAATTTGTTTAATTAATAAAACCCAATCGTCTGGTGGAAAGAAAGGGTCCTCATTAACACGCCTAAACATTTCCCCGAAGACCACCACACAAACTCTCCGGCCAGCTTTTTAAAAATGCAATCATCATCCACTTCTTTTGAAGAATTATCACCACATTTCCATCAGAAGGACATGTAAATAAATCATGGATGAAGCCAGCAAAACCAGAATCCCACGATAAGGAACCTAGAGATTATTCCAATGGAAATAGTACAGAGATTGTGAGTGCATAAACCATATCCCAAGGATCCAGTGACTTCCCCAGAGGAGTATTTTTTTCCTTGAGACCTTCCCTGACCCAGATTACGTAGTTCCAAGAGAGTTGTGAAAATCTGGCTCTGGACCAGAGTTATGAAAGCCCATGTGTTTCCTGGATAGTCCTTGATTTACAACCACAATTGAGCCCAACATTTCTGTTGTTAAGTGAGACATTGAAGAGGAAGCGAAGCTCTTGCCTTACAATCACGAGATCGTGAGTTCGATCCTAGGTAGAAGCAGGTGTAGGGTCTCCTGCTTGGGCAGGGGGTTGGACTAGATGACCTGCAAGGTCCCTTCCAACTCTTGTTAATTTTGCTGCATTGTATGACCTTTTCTTGCCTCAGTTGTTAAGTGAATCACTGCAGTTAATAAATCAGTAACCCGGTTGTTAAGTGGATCTGGCTTCCCCATGGACGTGGCTTGTCAAAAGGTTGCAAAAGGGGATCACATCGTCTCGGCACACTGAAACCGTCATAAATGCGAATCAGTGGCCAAACTGCTGAATTTTAATCGCCTGATCATGGGAATGTTGGAAACGTCATCACTGAAAAAAACTAGTCACGTTTTTCAGTGCTGTTTTAACTTTGGTCACTAAACAAATTGTTGTAAGTCAAGGACTACGTGTGTTAATATTTTTCATGCTTGTAAGCTACTCAAAGTGGTGCCCAAATCTGTGGCCATGAAACAAAACAAAAAAAATCAAAATTATAAGTAAATAATCAGTTCACCTGTTATTTCAACATTCCAATTCCAGCATTTAATGCACCTTTCAGATTTGAATGAACTAAATACAATCTTTGATGTGTGTGTGTGTATCTTTGATTTTGGGGTGAATTAAATGTAATTTGGCTTCATAGCTAAACAGAACAGCGTACCCTGTGCATGAAAATGATCTGGTTGTTTAGACTTCACTTGTGATAATAGTTTGAAAGGACCCCCAGGAGAATATCTTTTATCTCCGTGGCATCAGTATATATCTTTTTCTCAAACCAAATTGCTGTCCTCTTGATGCAGTTCGATCAATAGATTCGCTCGGCCTTTGGTTAAGATCAAATGTCAAAAGCAGGACAGCGTTTATTGTGTAGAAACACAGGCAAGGCTAATGCATTCTGTTGTAATTGTGTTTTGCATTGTCATGTCTTGGCTGTGGGAAATCTTGTTAAGTTTTAAGACTTCAATAACTGCATGACTTTTGCAGCTTTGCAGAAAATGCCAGTTTAAAAAAAATGAGCTTTCTTCATAGATTTCGCATAATATTAAGTCCTGTTTTCTGCCTGCAAATTTATGTATTAATCAAATTTATACAGTTGCCCATCTTCCCCTCAAAGGGGACTCTGGACAAATTAACAATTAACAAAACAGTCAATACAAAACCAGTAAAAAACTTTTAAGTAATTCCTTTTATTTCCTGAGGTCAATGGGAAAAATGCAGAAGAAATATTTTTATACATTTAAAACTCTCCTGTCCGTATCATTCTTCCATTAAAAGAAATGAGAGTCACAGAGAAAACACATTAGAAAAAATTTGCCGGCTGGACTCTCCAATGTTGACGGGTCGGAGAACTGAACCCAGGGGTGAAATCCAGCAGGTTCTGACATGTTCTGGACAACCAATAGCAGAAATGTTGAGTAGTAACCAGCAAATACCACCTCTGGCTGGCCCCAGGAATGGGGAGGGGGTGGAGATTTTGCAGTATCCTTCCCCTGCCACGCCCATCAAGCCACACCACACCCACCAAGCCACGCCCACAGAACCGGTAGTAAAAAGAATTTGGATTTCACCATTGACTGAACCAGACATAATTAAAAATACTAGAGTACATTTTCTTTAGTAACCCAACACAGTTGGATTTCTGGACTATCGTCACACTTGGATATTCTGTTTTCACTACCAATAGTCCCGTTAGTTTTTCTTCTCCAAAAATATGAATATATTTCACCATAAAAACATACCCTACGTACATATAGATGAAAGAAGATTCTCTCTTACATATATATAGTTGATGATTTGCTAAATGTTTTTGTACAGCTTCTCCACAAGAAGGTTTCCCTCAAGATCCTATGCATTTCTGGGATGGTCTTGGAAATGTGGCATCTCAGCTAAATGCTTATCAGTAGATTGCTTAGTAAAACTGTCAGCTTTTTTAAATGTTATTTATTTATTTGTCAACAAGTACAAGGAAACAAGTATTAGTATAAACATAGACATGGACACATGAAAACGATGACACAAATAAATGGATATAAATAAGCAAAACATAGCCATAAACACATAAAATGAATACATATAAACGGGGACAGTAGGGACGGTAGGCACACTGGTGCGCTTATGCATGCCCCCTTAATGATGAATTTTGTAGTATTATGAAGCTCCTATATTAAAATGTAGAAACAGCATTGCACTACCTCATTATTCCTCCTCTTCCACCCTTCCAAAAAAAAGGAGAATATTGCTATAGGATAAAATATTTATCCAGAGCCCATAAAATACTGAAATTCTTCCATCAAGAGATTAGGATGAACTGTGGTTGGGTTGTATGCCCACAGTGGCGATATTCGGTATAAGGCCCTTTTATTTTACTTATTATTTTATTTCTCTTTCTGTGCAGGGACAACTCTCTGCCCCTTTCCTGAACGCCAGAAACCCATCAGTGCTGCCTTTCTACCCCAAAAAAATCAAAATTAACAGCGAAAAGTTTTATCAAAAGCCCATTGGGACTCTGTGCCTGTGCAAGCGGTCCTCCAAGCCGCCAGGGGCCGCCACGAGAGGCGCAAGTCCGCCTTCGCTTTGCTTGCTCTTCCAGACCGACCTTTCTAGTTCCTTTCCCAAGATCCTTTGCTTCCTTTCCGACCGGTAGCTGCCAAGATGGTGAGAGGGGAGACGGTGCAATCCGGGGCCATCCGTGGCGGCGGCGGCGCTGGGAGGGAAATGCGGGCCGGTCTCGGGGGCGCCCGGGAGGGGTGTCGGTAGGCCCGTCGGTACAATCGATCCTAACGGCCGCCTTGGCCTGTTCCGGGGGATGAGGAGGGTGCCCCATTTTTTTTCCCCCGCCGCAGTAATGGCTGCGGTGGTGGAGGCTGCGTGGGAAAAACTAGGCCGGGCGGGCTCTGGAGGCTTACGGGGGCTTTGAGAGGCCCGATCTGGGACTGTGAGGGGCGGGGGAGGAAAAGAGGCTTCCCCCTTTGCTGCTTGAAAGGCTGCCTGGCAGGCAGAGATCCAACTGATAAAGATTCCTTCCCATCGAACTGATGGGAGGAGGGTCACCCGGCTCTGGATCTTTGCCATGGTACATTCACCCGCAGTTGTGAAATGGTAAATTTGAATCAGAATCGAGCTGGAAGGGACCTTGGAGGTCTTCTAGTCCAACCCTCTGCTCAAGCAAAAGAGCCTAGACCATTTCAATCAATCAATCAATCAATCAGGGAAGGCACCTTGGTGGTCTTCTAGTGACTAGTTCAATCCCCTGTTCAAGCAGGACATCCTGCCTAGACCATTTCAATCAATCAGAATCGAGATGGAAGGGACCCTGGAGGTCCTCTAGTCCAACCCCTTGCTCGAGCAGGAGACCCTGGACCATTTGAAATAGGTGGCTGTCCAGTCTCGTCTTAAAAACCCTCAGGTGATCAATCAATCAGAATAGAGCTGGAAGGGACCCTGGAGGTCTTCTAGTCCAACCCTCTGCTCAAGCAAGAGAGCCTAGACCATTTCAGTCAATCAATCAATCAATCAGGGAAGGCACCTTGGTGGTCTTCTAGTGACTAGTTCAATCCCCTGTTCAAGCAGGATATCCTGCCTAGACCATTTCAATCAATCAGCTGAAGGGACCCTGGAGGTCTTCTAGTCCAACCCCCTGCTCAAGCAGGAGATCCAACCTATATACCATTTCAGACAGGCGGCTGTCCAATCTCTTCTTAAAAGCTTTCAGTGATGAAGCACCCACAACACCTAAAGGCAAACTATATTACTGGTTAATTAATAATCCTTTCATCCTTCTTTGGACTTAACCTACCTGCCTTTTCTAGCCTGGCTTGTCACTGTGTGTGTGAATGGTAGTGCCAGGTTGCCTAACTCTTGTTTATGTGGATTGGGGGATAAAAGCAGCAGAATTCTGTTTCTTTCTCAACTTTCCTTGCCATACGCTTTGGGGGTCAGGTGTTGCATTCAGCCTTATAAACTGTAGTTTGTAGCCAACAGCAGTCCAATCCTCCTATGATTTAGCGTAACGTCATCAGGTACAGGTGGGGATTCAAAACCATAAACCCTTAGAAAAATTTAAAACAATTAGTCCCCTTTTAATAATTTAAACAATACAGCCGGAAGACGAACAGAGGTAGACGCAAGCATTTCGTATTAACTCATCAGTACCTTAGAAAACTATTTTTTTCTAAAAATTGCAGAGTTTCTTCGGAAAAAACTCAATAGCCCAGTTTGTCATCCACAAAAGCAGAATTTCCGAGGCTTTTCGCTCCCAAGTACTTTTCAGGGGGAGATGCAGCCTGAAGGACACCAGTTTGGTCCATCCCTGGTTTCAAATTTCTCAGGGGGTGTGCAAAATTCGGAAGGCTTCATTCCTTGACGTGCTGATTTATTTTGTTTCTTTGGATCTCCTTAGGGACGCGTCCGTACCAAGACGGTGAAAAAAGCGGCACGGGTGATCATTGAGAAATATTATACTCGCCTTGGAAACGACTTCCACACAAACAAGCGAGTGTGTGAGGAAATCGCCATCATCCCTAGCAAGAAATTGCGGAACAAGATCGCTGGGTAGGAAATTGTTGCTGATTGGGACTTCGTGCAGACTTTCTGCTCATTAGCATCACCTGCATCGAAAGTGATTTTGGTCTTATTATTTGTGGCCTGGTCATTGATAATGCAGGAAAAGGATTCTTGAGAGCATTTTCCGTGTTTGGAGGATTCCTTTACTTCCTACCAAACCCTGAGCTTTTCAGACATTACGGAAAACTGGGTGGTTTTCCGAACAGCTTTGTTCCGATTTGCCATTTTTCTGTATTTGAAATTTTTGAGGCTAAGATTTGTTGAGTCAGTTCGGAGCTTACTGAGTTTTTTGCTTGAATGCCTGATTGTTTTTAGGGGAAGAAAAAAAAAGCACAGTGAAATATTACTAAACCCCCCCTGTTCTTCTGCACAGGTATGTTACCCATCTAATGAAACGCATTCAAAGAGGTCCAGTCAGAGGTATCTCTATCAAACTTCAAGAAGAGGAAAGGGAAAGAAGGGATAACTATGTCCCAGAGGTAAGTTTTGTATCTCAGATGAGTTTCATAGAGGTTTCATGTCTTAAATTTAAATAAGTGCATATTCAGGTCTAGTCAATTTTGCATTGGCAAGAAGTCTCTGAAATATATAAGTCATCTTAGCAAAACGTAGTTTCCGGGTTATCTGTAACCTTTCCTAATAACACTTTTTTTCCGGTCAATAAATTGGTATTCAAATCATTACTACGAATTAATAAAATCTATTGTGGATTTTGAATTGTTCAATTTAGGATCAGTCTGGGCTCAGAATCACTCAGCTGGCTTGAAGTAATTATACTTTTCTTGCCATCTGTAATGTGAAGGTGTGAATTTAAAGCATCAGAAGAACGATATATGAAGCAAATACATTTTAGGAACTTATTCACTTAGGAGTGTTACTGCAGCTGCCTGTGTGAATGGGGCCTAGTATTAGGTCAGGGAATACAGGTAGCCCTCGACTTAATGACAGTTCGTTTAGTGACTATTCAAAGCTAACAGCAGCATGCAAAAAAGGGACTTATAACTGTTTTTCACACTTATAACCATTACACCATCCCTGTGGTTACGTGATCAAAATCCAACCGCTTGGCAACTGACTCCTATTTATGACAGTTGCAGTGTCTCATGGTCATGTGATCCCTTTTTGACAAAGTCAACAGGGAAACCAAATTCACGTAACAACTGTGTTGCTAACTTAACAATGCAGTGATTCACTTTAAAAACTTTTGGCAAGAAAGGTGGTAAAATGGGACAAAATTCACTTAACAAACATCTCCCCTTAGCAACAGAAATTTGGGACTCTCTGTAATGCAGAGGTTAGGGAGTTTTTTTGTCCTGCATGTCTGTCTTCAGGAGGGAAGATGAACTGAGCCTGCATTCGAAAGTGATGAAGGCCTTCACCCGTGGCCTTTGTCATTGATAGTGCAGGCAGAGAATGCCTGAAAGCATTTCCCGTGTTTGTGGGGCCTCTTGCCATCTCCTTCAAACCCTGAGCTTTTCAGACACGGTTTTCATTTAGCCCAGTAGTGTCATGCCCCCGTTGGAGTCTGAATCCTAGGGGGAAGGCGAACAGCTGGCAGAGAGTGAGAGAGTGGTTCCGTTGGCTGTGGATGAAACTGGGGGAAGGGCAAAGTCAGGCTGGGCAGAGCAGGGGAGATGTAAAACAAGGGAGACAAGCTTCAGATGAAGACCAAGGCCCACCCCCTCCTCATCCTAGTGCACGCAGGGAAGAACGAAGAAGAGAGCAACATGGGTTGCGTGGCTTACGAGGGAGGAAAGGGCCCCGATTCCTTTCACAAGGCACACCAGGGGATGGAGTTTAAAGGAGAGGCAAATGGGAACTGCAGTTGTCCGGAACAAATACTTGAGTTCATCTCGTGTTAGCTGCTTTACTTGAGTTCTGGCATCCTCCCAACTGGTTTGATTTGCTGCCGTGCTACTTCACTTCTGGAACCCCTTATCTTGCTTGCCCTGCTGGATTAAATACCTTATCTTGCCTTGTTGGATTTATAGTTGGAAGTTTTCTGCTTATAATGATTGGGCTGGAGTATTCTCAGCCAAAGGCTGTTATAGGTTCGTGGGAGAGTTTTTCTCCAGATGGGAGAGTAAAAGGGATGTTGGGGGCAAAGTTGGAGCTAATAAAGGGACTCTTACTTATTCTCTAGCTGTGTTGCCTTTGTGCCACGCCCTGGGTCATCACAGTAGCACCTGATACTTTATGCTTGATTTTGGAAGTCTTAATCATAGTTTTGATTGCTTTTTTCCTCGTTAACATAAGGGCATTGGGGTCCAAAACAATGCAGTTGTCTTTCTGCGTGTCTTATCTCTAGACAGAAAGATATGTAAAATATTGTTCATATAGTCTTGATTTCTTTCTGTTCTGATGATTTACAAAGTAATAGGCTTGCTCTGGTAGGACCCTGGCTATTTAAAGCTGTAGTTGTTTAGCCCTATAGAAAATAGCCACGCCAGGTAAAATTACTCTGGTTTTGTTAAGATCAAAATTAAAGAGAACGAACAAAAATGATAGGAAGTTAAAAAAAAAACACCCAAAAAAATCTGTAATTTAGATCAATACAAAATTTTAGAATAAAGTTAGGAGATATTTTCAGGTGCTCAAAATATATTTTGGATTATTTATCTGCCTGAATACAGTGCTGTCCTGATACAATTCCTTGGATATATTTAGGAGATGAAGTCTAATTGAAGTCTTTTATTTTGCATCTGCTGGTTTGGTTTTTTTCTTTTGCTGCTCCTGAGTGACTAAAAGTTGGGAGGTCATTTTCCCCCTATAATAGTGCTTAAGTGGGAGAACAGCCATAATGCTTTCTGTTTGCTATCTAGTTTGGCAAATGTGGGCAGATTTGACCAGCTTCCATGGGAGGCACTTTGCATGTTCTCTGAGACCCCAAATTTCAGTCAGTGGTGGAAAGGCTATTCTGATAAGTTTCTAAATTTGGGGCTCCAGAATTATTAAAAAGTATTTGCTAGCTATAGGTACATTTTGTTCTTAAAGCTTTACAGAATATTCACCCCAAATGAATATATAATCTTGAGTGGATCCGTTTGTATTTGATGATATATTGTGTGTCAGCCTTCCTCAACATATTTCCCTCTTCCAAAAGTTTTAGGATTAGGGTTTTTTATCATTCCTATCCATCAGGACTGTTCAGGGTGGATTTGATTTAAATCAACTCGATTTAAATAATAATTTTTAAAGATCAACTGTCATCTCTCCCGCAGCAGCTCCTCTGACCCGCTGTTGACTCATTGACAGTCCCAATGTTGCAGAATATACAGCCTCATGCTACATAACTAAGCTCCATTTCATGCTGAATAAACTAAATTATGAATGCATCTTAAATAAAAAAAACTATCTTTAGATTTTTTACTCCAAAAGCATTCTATTAAGATAAATTTGATAAAAACAATAAAAATCTGATTATTTTTTTAAAATCGATTTTTATCCCCCCTGGGACTGTTGGTACCACACTGATGTTCCTGGAAATGGTCCCCAGAATATCCGGAGGGCAACAGGTTAAGGAAGGCTGTAAACGTGCCAGAATCGTATCTGCATATAGTTTTGGCTGACGCTTTTAACTCCTTTTCTTGTTCATATTTCTTGAAGCATCTTGCTGTCAATCTCAGGCTACCTGCAGGAAGGGGTTTTTATGATAAATCTATACATCACACAATTGCTGTGTTTTGACTCATAATTCTTGGGCCTCTTGTTACAACCAAGTCAATCGTTGCCTCTTTCTTCTTCAGGTCTCTGCCCTGGATCAGGAAATCATTGAAGTGGATCCAGATACCAAGGAAATGTTGAAATTGCTGGTGAGTAGGGCATTGGCATGGCTGCCCGTACAATTGCTTTTCTATAGCCAAGTGGCTTTTTTTTTTAATAGGCTGTTGATGTGAGGGTCTGAAGAGTAAGTGAAAATAAAATAGTCAGGAGTGTGGTGGGGTGGTTAAGAGCACCAGGCTATAACCTGGGTGACTGTGAGTTCTAGTTCTACCTTGGCATAAAGCCAGTTGGATAACTTCAGGCCAGTCTCTCCCTTCCCTTGCACACTTAGGAAGTAGGAAATGGCAAACCATTTCCAAAAATGTTGCCAATAAAACTGCATGAACTTATCTAGCCAGTCATCGGGAGTCAAGACATGAAGATGCCCTCTGCCTCGCCCTCCCACAAAAGTCTCCCCGCTTGGTGGTAGTATGAACGGTGGGGGGGGGGGAGTAGTAGTATGGTGTTTAAAAACCAAGCAGATATAGGGGGATAAAGCAAACATAACTTCTTGGCAAATCGCTACAATACTTGAATACATGATGATTGCAAAAGCTTTCATTTGTTTCTGCACACCGAGGAATTCGAGCCTCAAAGGATCCCCCAAATGGTTTCAAGTAGATAATTCAGCCTGAATGAAAAGATCTCTTTTTCAGCTCTTCTTGCCCAGGGATCTACTTAGTGTATCTCGACTCTCTTCTATTCGCAGGATTTTGGCAGCCTGTCCAACCTGCAGGTCACACAGCCCACCGTAGGGATGAACTTCAAAACTCCAAGAGGTGCCATCTAAAGCCATTTCCGTAATTGTCACTTTTACAATAAATATATAGAAACTACAGCTTGACTTGTATCATTTCAAATACCTGCGGCTTCTAGGTAAGTGTTGCATACACCGACTCTTGATGTACAATAGAATAAGAATTTGGTTGCGTTCCTTAGCTAAGCAATGTTAGTGTTAACTTTGTTGATTAAGTCAGTATTGGTAAGATATAATGCAACAGGCCACAACCAAGCAAATCCTATTCATGGGGTTTTAGAATATATATCTTGGGGTTCCTCCAAGGCTCTCAGTGGCTTTTTTGCATGCTGGCTGGGGGGGATTCTGGGAATTTGAAGTCCACAAATTTTAAGGTTGCCAAGGTTGGGAACCCCTGCTTTATCAAATGCTTTGCAAAATAAAGATCTGGCGTCTGTTGCATTCCCTTTAAACAATGATAAAATTGTAATTATGGGACTGTCAATTTTTTCTTGAGAAACATTCCTGTCAAGTAAGATGTTTTAGTATTTAAAGGCACTCAAAACTGACTGCTTAAGGATCTGTTAACGAATCCTTTTTCCTTTTTTGCCCAGAAACTGACCGAATTATTCTTTTTCACCCTTTTTTAAAGATAGGAACAACCCTGACCTGTAATCCCTTTATTAATTTTCAGGCGCTCTGCCTGCACTCCATGATTTTTCAGAGGTCATGGAGAAGACTGCTGTGTGCCCAGCCTCTCAAAAATATATGCCTGCATCTCATAATTCACCCAGACACGTTGTCAAGCATCTACCTATAGAAGATAGGTAGGATCTTATCAAGAGATTAATACATAGTCTTAGCAGAGATTAAAGCAACATCTCTCTGGTCCTATACTAGGACAGCACTTTCTTACTTGGCCAGATGTGCAGATTTTAATTTCTGGAATTCTCTGCATCCTGCATCCTGGAATTTGCCCATTAAGGCAAGCAGAATCTTGTGCAACCAATCGTGACCCCTCTCCCCACCCGCCAGCCATTTACTCTCACCCCAGAGAGGAAGCCTGTGTCATGGGGACAGTAGTTGAATTCTCCAAAGACAGAATTAGTAAGTTTCAGCATGTATTTGAGGAAAAATGTACAATACTAAAAGATAATTTGTCACTTGTATAACAACTCAGCACTAAAGTTACGCAAAGTTTTAACCCAGTTTCAACATTTACAGAACGAAAGCAAGGGAGACACAGAAACCAGGTATTAAAACATCCGGACAAAGAAAAGGAAATTAGGTTTTTTATCCTAGTTCCAGAACATTAATACGGTCATCATCATCCTCTTTTAATGACCCCATAACCCCTTGCGGGGTGGAGTCTGAACAACTGAATGGAGCTGAGTGTTTACTGGCCGGTTGCCCTTCCTGTCGCCAATGCGGAGTTTTATTCAGCAGATATATTCTCATTGTGCCCAGAGAGAGAACTATCTGCCTTCTACATAGGATCGAACTCACAGCCTCCTGATTGTGAGGCGAAAGCTCCACCTCCAGGCCCACCACCCCACTCATAACAATATGGTCCACTAAAAATTAATCTTGTTCCAGACATTTGAAGCACTTTGGGGCATGTGTGTGTGTTTGTGTCTTGAGTGAATTCCTCAATGAGATCTGCTTTCAGGCGCACCCAGACTAAAAGGTTCACACGGCTGCTGCCCGGTGGGTCCTTTGATGAGCGTTGAGGTGCGTGCTCCTGCTGAAGCTCTTCCCACAGTGCGAGCAGGTGTACGGTTTCTCCCCCGTGTGCGTCCTCTGATGGGAAGTGAGGCTGGAGCTGACCCGGAAGCTCTTTCCACACACCATGCACTGGTAGGGTTTTTCCCCCGTGTGAATCCTCTGGTGGGTGTTGAGATCTGAACTCCGCCGGAAGCTCATCTCGCAATCCAGGCATTTGTAAGGCTTCTCCCCCGTGTGGATCCTTTCGTGGTAGGTGAGGCTGGTGCTCAAACAGAAGCCAATCCCGCACTCGGAGCATTTGTAAGGCTTCTCCCCCCTGTGCGTCCTCTGGTGGTACGTGAGGTTCGTGCTGACGCAAAAGCTCTTCCCGCACTCGGAGCACTTGTAGGGCTTCTCCCCCGTGTGGATGCGCTGGTGGGAGGTGAGACTCGTGCTCACCCGGAAACTCTTCCCGCACTCCAAGCACTTGTAGGGTTTCTCCCCCGTGTGAATCCTCTGGTGGGAAATGAGGCTTGTGCTCAAGCTGAAGCTGATGCCACATTCCAAACACTTGTAAGGTTTCTCCCCGCGATGCGTCCTCTGATGGTAAGCCATGCTGGTGCTGGAACTGTAGCTCTTGCCACACTCCGAGCATTTGTAGGGCTTCTCTCCAGTATGGCTCCTCTGGTGATTGGCGAGGCTGGTCATCGCGCCAAAGCTTTTGCGGCACTGGGAGCATTTATAGGGCTTCTCCTGCGCATGCATCCGTCGATGGGCGCTGAGGTGCGCGTTCAAACCGAAACTCCTTCCGCACTTCTCGCATTTAAACGGCTGCTCCTTGACGTAGCTGGTGCAATGAGCTATGAGATTGGAGTCCGAATGGAAACTTTTCTGGCGCTGAAGGAGGAAGGAATTCGTTTCATTTCCTTCGTTGTTTTTTCCCAGACCGGCCAGCTGACCAGGATGATCTTTGGCCAGAGAGAGAGAGGCTTTATTCCTCCTCGTCTGGTTTAATTGAGTTTTCCTTCTCTGCGCCTCCCTTTTCTTATCTCCCTTCTTTTCTCCGTCCAAAACACATGATGATTCTTTATTCTCCATCTCTGAACTGTCAACTTCTGTAATGAAAAACAGGAAAACAATACTTCAGATTTGTCTACCGTTTCTGAGATTTCCACTGTTTTTTATCTTTTTTATTTCAAAGATCAAGGGTCATTATTTTGTAATAATGCTACCATCAGAATAACTTCAGGTGGAGAGGGGCGGAGCCATCCCAGCGATGCAGAGGTGAAATCCAGGCGCTCTGGAGGAAACCTCTGGATCAAGGCGTTTTCGGGGGTCTTCGGATCCGAAACTTTCCTGGAGGGAAAGTGGGGA